>MU225108.1:145878-167396 GCA_018584345.1 Thuja plicata | reverse complement strand
CCTTCTTATATTTGGGTTTGTAATCAGATCTGAACTTCTTGACTCTTGTGGGACACTTAGATGCAAAGTGACCAATCTTGTTACATGAAAAGCATTTGAATGGAATTTGTCCTTCATATTTTCCTTTACCTTTCTTTTCTCTTCTAGGAATCATAGCAATGATTTCTTCTAGTTCTTCATCAACTTCTTCTTTCTCATTATGACTGGGGATGTGTAAGGATTTCTTACCATTGACTGAGGCTTTGAGATTTGTTTCACTTTTGGGTTCAGTCTTCAATCTTGATATCTCAAATGCAGAGATTTTGCTGATCAAAGTCTCTCTCTTGAAGTCTTGTGAGAATTGCATGGTTTCTTCTAGAATACTTATCTTGTTTTCATAGTCTGATGTTAAAGTAGTTAGCAACTTGTCCATTATGTCTTCTTCTGATATCTCTCCACCATTGTTTCTGATTCTAGAGACTGCTTCATTTATCCTCTGATTGTAAGCTCTAATGTTCTCTTAAGGTAACATCTCAATACTATTGTATTTCTTTTTCCATGTCTTCCTGCGTGCATTCTTTTCTTGAATATCTCCTTCAAACATATCTTCTAAATACTTCCATATGGTATATGCTCTGTCAATTTTCTTGATCTCAGAAAATTCATTGTCAGATAAGGCGTTGATTAGAGCTTCTTTAGCAATAGCATTATTGGTAAATGTTTCCTTTTGTCTATTAGTAGCATCATCCTTTGCAAGGTCTTTCAGAGATGGAATTACAACTTCTTGTGTAGCAATTTCAAAGATCTCAAAGACAACACACAGTAGATGTGTTATCATTTTTTTTTCCAATCCAGATAATTTTCTCCATCGAACTTAGGGCTTTCTTTTCTGAAGTAAGACATCTGATCTACCTTAAGTTGTTAGGCTTCTTCTTCAAGGAACTTGGCTCTGACACCAATTGTTAGAATAGTCCCAAAGGATAACTGAGAGGGAGGGTGAATCAGTTATCAATAACTTTAATTATTTTTCTTCTTTAACTTCAGAATAAAACAAAGTAAATGCTTAATCAGATAATACAGTACACAACACACAATTTGATTATGGGGAAACCAAATGGTAAAAATCCCGGTGGGAATTAACACCCACAATGAACTATACTTGTTTATTCTAATCCCTGTTAGAAGATATTTCAACCCTATTAGGAGTTGTACTTTACAATGCAATAAGTATAGTGACCCGGTTAAGGGTTGGACCCTGTTAGGAGTCTTTTACAAATAACCCTGTTAGGGGTGGTGGACTCACTGTCCAAAAGCTCACTGCTTGATGGTTAAGGCTACAACCTTCTGTATAAAAGATATGCACTATATCTGATGATGAACTGTAGAGTAGACCTGATGTCTTGATCAATTCCAGTGTATTACAATCTTTCACTTCTTCTTCACATAGACTCTTGATGAATGAACCAACTCTAATAATCTGCTCTGTACATCTTTCTTCTCTTTTCATATCATTCACACTTAGCGTGTCACATTTGACTTTCTATAAGTATCTTCCTCAAAGTATGAGATCATGGTACCTATAAGAAAACTCTTCATAACATCCTTGTCGGCTCTACTAAGCACGCAAGCATTATTACAATCGTGCAAGTATAAACTGAATAGACGCGACGCTTCACTAAGTCGGACTCACCAAATTAACTCTTACTTTGCAATCTTCTTGAAACATGTTTGCCACCTTTAGATGAATATCATCAACTCATAATTAATCATGAATATACACACACATGTCCTGAAGATAGGCGCAACTCAAGAAATACTTTACATACATCGGCTCTGAATAGATGCTCTTCCAAATCTGTAACTACCAATAACATAAGTACACAACTTGACTAAAATATCATATCTGGATCTGCGTTTATGAACATAACATAGTAAACATGTCTACAACATGTATCTAACCATGCAAGTCTTCATGTCATCATTCTGATAAGTACATACAGAATTGCTACTGTGTATTATATGTTCTCATCAATGACAAACATTCAATCAATCAACTGCTCAGAATCAAATCTCCAACACTTCTAACATACTTCAAGAGTATTGGATCCTTTAGTCTTGATTATAGAATTAATCCACTAGGTCTATCATTCTCAAACATTATTTCATGTTCTTCTATTTGATGTCCGAGTTCCACTATCTGTGACTCGGATCCCTCTACCTAAGACTAGGTTCCCTCTATTTGTGACTCGGTCTCTTCTACCAGGAGCTTGGGTTGCATAGTCTGCAACTCAAGTTGTACATTTTGTGTTAGTGTATTCAGTGGTTGACAGTTCTGATGTCCAATCACCATTTCTCGAGTCATAGGCATAGTGTCAGGTTCATGATACACAAAGTTCTTGTAGTCTTCTGTCTCTTTACAGCTCTACTCTTCACATCTTTCTGCAAACTCATCAATCTTGACATGTACACTTTCTATGAATTTATGAGTAGTAAGATTCAGACATTTGTATGCTTTTCTTTTACATGAGTAGCCTAGGAATATTCCTTCATCACTTTTTGCATCAAGTTTTCAAATTCTTGCTTCCTTCAAGATGTAACATTTACTTCCAAATACTTTGAAATAATGAACATTAGGTTTATATCCATACCATAATTCAAAAGGTTTCTGGTTACAACCTTTCTTCAGTTGAACTCGGTTCAAGGTGAACACTGTAGTGTTGATGGCCTCCTTCCAGTATTTGTCAGCAACATTCTCTTTAATCATTAGGGTTCTGGCACAATCCATAATGGATCTATTTCTTATTTCTGCTATTCCATTTTGTCCTGGTGTACCAAGGGAAGATACCTATCTTTTGATTTCTCTATCATTACAAAATTCATTTAACTCATTAGAAATGAATTCTCCTCCTCTGTCAAATCTTAGAAATTTTAGTTTCTTTCCTGATTCCTTTTCAACTCTTTCAAGATACCATTTGAATTTCTAAAAAGCTTCTAATTTTTCTCTGAGAAACATGATAGTCATCATTCTAGAATTATCATCAACAAATAGAATAAAATACTTTTCTCCAGTATAACTTGTTGTTCTAATTGGTCCACAAAGGTCAGTATGTACCAATTCCAAGATTTCATCAGTATTGTAATTCTTTCTCTTGAAACTTGTCTTACTCATCTTTCCGATTTGACATTGTTTGCATATTGCTAACTTACGTTTCTTCAAAATAGGAATACCTCTAACTCTCTTGTTCTTTCTTATTTTTACCAGATTATCAAAATTTACATGACACAACCTTTAATGCCATAGCCAACTTTCTTCTACTTGTGAAATAAAGCATGAACTTTCAGTGAGATAAAGATAGAATAGAGTACCTTTTGTTTTCCTGTCAGTTCCAGCTAGGTTCCCTTTACCATCTAGGAGCTTGGCCTTACCATTCATGAATTCTACCTTGAAGCTAATGTTGTTTAGTTGTGTTACACTGAGTAGATTTTTCCTTAGTCCTTCAACCCAATAAGTATTATCACATTTCATTCCTTCTGTTAGAGTAATGCAACCTTTTCCTTTCACATAGCAGGGTTCATCATTCCCAAAACTGACACTCCCACCATCATAGTGCTCAAGATGTTCAAATTTTATCTTATCACCAGTCATGTGATGAAAACAACCACTATCAATTATCCATGTGTCATTTTTACTTATATGTGAGAAAAGTGTTTTCTTTTCATCTTCTTCATCTGACTCATCCTTAATAGAAATATAAACCATTTCATCTTCTTCATCATCACTATCAGAATCCTTAGCAATATAACAAGACTTCTTGCATTTGTCCTTGTAGCTCTTGTAGTTCTTGAAATCTTTCTTGCCTTTGTATTTGTTGAAATTTTTCTCATCTTTGTCTTCTTTGTTCGAACACTTGGCAGCAATGTGACCAACCTCATTGCATGAAAAGAAAATCAATGGAATTCTTCCTTTGTATGTTCCTTTGGCAACTCTCCTTGCAAGTAATGCTTCAATGATATCTAGATCTTCATCATCAGATTCATCATCACTATCACTTTCAATTTGCTTCTCTTTTGAGTATATATCCTTCTTACCAAGGTTTAATTTAGCTTTGAATGCAGACTCAAAATTTCTAGAGCTGGGAGAATAATTGTCAAAGTTGTCCAGCTCAAAAGTTGTAAGCCTTCCAACTAATGTATCCAGAGTTATATACTTATAGCACCTCATCTCTTGAATAGCTGAAACTCTAATAGTGTAGATAGGAAGTAAAGTTCTTAATACCTTGCTGACCATTGTTGTATCTTCAATTATTCCTCCTACAGCTCTAATGGCACTCACAATCTTCTTGATTCTTTCACTGTATCTTGTAATTTCTTCTCCATCTTTCATTCTCATCTGATCAAATTGTCCTCTAAGAATTTATGCTTTGGATCTCTTTACATTTTCATCTCCTCCTTGAATATCCTGTAATTTCTTCCACATATCATAGGTTTTAGGTTAGTCCTTGACTTCATCAAATTCTGAGTAGCTGAGTGAAGATGCTATATCAATCATCATTATGTTATGAAGCTATCATTCCATCATCTATTCCACAGTCATATTTGTTGTTGGTTCCACATATTTTTTGTCCAAAAATTTCAAACCAGCATCTCCAATAGTAGAAAGATGTAGCTTCATCAGCTCTTTTCACGCAAGGAAGTTGTCTTTGTTTAGCATTGGGATCTCCCTTTTGTAAGACATATATGATCTTTAGCTTAGGCCTTGAAACCTTCTCTGAAAGCACTTGATTCTCTGATACTAATTGTTGGAAATGAGATAAGTAACTACAAGAGGACGGGTGATTTAATTACTCCAAAACAAATCCCTTGTCCCTTAGATGTCTTAAACAATATAACACTGTTACTCGGTGAATTAAGATATTCTTTTGTAACTCGGGTGTCAAAGAAATATTTATGATATCCAATGCAATTATACTTTAGTGATTAAGTGGAAAAACATAAAGCATGAAACAAATAATATATACACATGTGACACCAAGATTTAATGTGGAAACCCAATATGGGAAAAACCACCAATGTAACTAGTTAATATTTTTCACTCTTCTGAAGTGAGCCCTGTTAGGAGCCAACCCTATTAAAGGTTACAAAACACACTATTAGGTGTGACCCTGTTAGAGGATTTAAATCACCCTGTGAGGAGTTTCCTTGTTAGAGGTCTTCAACACTTCAACATAGAAATGATACCTTGTTAGAGGATTTACAAAAAGACTGTTAAGAGATTTGAGATCACTGCTACAATTGTTAGAAAGTTACAATGAATTGACCTATATATGTAAGAAACTGTCTTTGCTAATTCAGGTCTCTGTTCTGATTATAACTGGATCCTTGCTGATCAAATATTATATTGCAGCTCCAAGTGTTCTGTAATAAATTAGAATCCCATTTGATTTCACCTTCACTCTTCATATCACAGAATTCCACACTTCTACTTGTCTTCAAGTTTTCACACACTCTCATTCAATCCAAACTTGACCTTTCATATATATGATAAGCCATGTCAAGTCATCTTGAATATACTTCTAAATAAGTAATAAATCACAATTCATTTGGCCTCATATAACCAATTAATTATAGAATGTAAACCTTGTTAGTCGGCTGACACTGAATAATCAACTCAGTTAACACTGCATTTCTTTAATGCCCGACCATGATTGAAATGCCCGAGTGAATCGGTCAACACTGAACATCTTCAATACCTGAATATTCTCGGTCAACACTAAAAAACTCTTTCCATTCACTAACTGTGCTCGGTCTGGATGTAGACATTGGTGTAACATCACTACATAAGTGTATACATGTGTAACATCAATGACAATACACAATTGAATAATTGTCTTCAACAATATCCCTCTTTTGCATTGATGGCAACACAACATGTCATAATACAAAGAGTTTCAGAGCAACATAAAACTTTCTTTAATGTCTTTAGCTTCATTCTGATTCTCATCCAAAAAACTCCCTCTTTCATCAAACTTTGTCTCTTGATAAGATTTCTCCCTTTGACATCAAACTCTATCTCTTGATTAATTTATTTTGTATTATATCAAACTCTCCCTCTTTAACAATAGATGCCAATGACTCCATCTCCACAAATACTAGAATCAATATCAATAGTCAATACTATTTCTCTTTGAAGTTGTAATGTACCTAAATGTACTAATTCATTTGCAATGGGCTCTGATGTACCTACATCAACTGATAGATCTTCAGTGTGGCTCGGGTTGATGCATCACTAAACTATATTTTAGTGAGCTTCAGTTACGGGAAGCACCCCTAGATTTCCTCTAAGATACAAAAATGCATCCTTAGGTAAGGGTTTGGTGAATATGTCTGCAACTTGTTCTTTAGTACTCACATATTCCAACCTTACTTCTTTATCTTGTACCAATTCCCTCAAGAAATGATACTTTATTTCTATATGCTTGGTTTTGGTGTGCATCACAGGATTCTTTGAAATGCTAATGGCACTGGTATTGTCATAGAAGATAATAACTGGTTCTTTTACTTCTTCCTTCATTCCTGATAACAACTCCTTGAACCATATGATGTTTGAACAGTTCACTGATGCAGCAACATATTCTGGCTCTGCTATAGACTGAGAGATATAATTCTATTTCTTGCTAGTCCAAGACACTAACCTCTTTCCAAGAAAGAAAGCTCCACCACTGGTGCTTTTCTTGTCATCAACACTTCCATCCCAATCAGCATCAGTGAATGTCTTCAAATCAAAGTTCCCACCTTTCTTATACCAGGCTTTGGATGCTTTCTTCAACCCATACAATGCTTTGTGCAACTTGAAAATCATATTCCTTCTGCTAGGATCAACAAATCCTTCAGGTTGCTCAATGTAGACTTCTTCTTCTAGGACTCCATTCAAAAATGTAGATTTCACAACCATTTGATATAATTTGTATCCTTTATGTGCAACATATTCTAGAAGAGTTCTAACTCCTTCAAGTCTTGCAACAGGAGAAAAAATTTCTCCATAATCAATACCCTCTTCTTGAGCATATCCTTTACAAACTAGTCTGGCCTTGTTTCTAGAAACTTTACCATTTTCATTCATCTTATTTCTAAAAACCCACTTCATTCCAATCACATTCTTGTTCTTTGGCCTAGGAACAAGAGTCCAAGTTTTGTTCTTCTCAATCTGCTCAATTTCTTCATTCATTGCCTCTATCCAACTTTCATCATTCAATGCATCTTTAACAGTTCTAGGTTCAAATTCACTTAGTAAACATGTACCTTTGATTTTGTTGCTTGTCATTACAACTTCTGTATGATCTCCAATTATTTTCTCAGGTGCATGATGCCTTCTAACATACTTGGAGAGTATTGGATCCTTCAGTCTTGATTCTGGACTTGATCTACTAGGACTATCATTCTCAAACATTCTTTCCTATTCTTCTATTTGATGCTTGGGTTCCACTATCTATGACTCGGGTCCCTTTGTCTGAGACTAGGTTCCCTCTATTTGTGACTTAGTCTCTTCTACCAGCATCTCGGGTTGTCTAGTCTGCAACTTAGGTTGTACAATTTGTGTTAGTATATTCAGTGGTTGATAGTTTTTTTGTCCAATGACCATTGCTCGAGTCATAGGCATAGTTTCAGGTTCACGATACACAAAGTTCCTGTAGTCTTCTGGCTCTTTACTGCTCTACTCTTAACATCTTTCTACAAACTCATCAATCTTGACATGTACACTTTCTATGATTTTATGAATAGTAAGATTCAGACATTTGTATGCTTTTCTTTTACATGAGTAGCCTAGGAATATTCCTTCATCACTTTTTGTATCAAATTTTACATTTCTTGCTTCCTTCAAGATGTAACATTTACTTCCAAATGCTTTGAAATAATGAACATTAGGTTTATAGCCATACCATAATTCAAAAGGTGTCTGGTTACAACCTTTCTTCAGTTGAACTCGGTTTAAGGTGAACATTGTAGTGCTGATGGAATCCTTCTTGCATTTGGAAAAAACATTGTTTTCAATCATTAGGGTTCTGGCACAATCCATAATGGATTTGTTTCTTCTTTCTGCTATTCCATTTTGTTGTGGTGTACCAGGGGCATATACCTGTCTTTTGATTCTCATTACAAAATTCATTGAACTCGTTAGAAATTAATTCTCCTCCTCTGTCAGATCTTAGACATTTTAGTTTCTTTCCTATTTCCTTTTCAACTCTTGCAAGATACCATTTGAATTTTTGAAAAGCATCTAATTTTTCTCTGAGAAACATGACAGTCATCATTCTGGAATGATCATCAACAAATAGAATAAAATACTTTTCTCCAATATAGCTTGTTTTTTTAATTGGTCCACAAAGGTCAGTATGTACCAATTCCAAGATTTCATCAGTATTGTAATTCTTTCTCTTGAAACTTGTCTTGCTCATCTTTCCAATTTGACATTGTTTTCATATTGCTAACTTGGGTTTCTTCAAAATAGGAATACCTCTAACTCTCTTGTTCTTTCTTATTTTTACCATATTATCAAAATTTACATGACACAACCTGTTATTTCATAGCCAACTTTCTTCTACTTGTGCAATAAAGCATGAACTTTTAGTGAGATCAAGATAGAATAGATTACCTTTTGTTTGACTGCCAGTTCCAACTAGGTTCCCTTTACCCTCTAGGAGCTTGGCCTTACCATTCATTAATTCTACCTTGAAGCCAATGTTGTTCAGGTGTGCTACACTGAGTAGATTTTTCCTTAGTCCTTCAACCCAATAAGCATTATCACATTTGATTCCTTCTGTCAAAGTAATGCAACCTTTTCATTTCACATAGCAGGGTTCATCATTCCCAAAATTGACACTCCCACCATCATAGTGCTCAAGATGTTCAAATTTTATCTTATCTCCAATCATGTGATGAGAACAACCACTATCAATTATCCATGTGTCATTTTTACTAATATGTGAGAAAAATTTTGTCTTTTCATCTTCTTCATCTGACTCATCCTTAATAGCAATATAAACCATTTCATCTTCTTCTTCATCACTATCAGAATCTTTAGCAATATAACAAGACTTCTTACCTTTTTCCATGTATCTCTTGTAGTTCTTGAAATATTTCTTGCCTTTGTACTTTTTGAAATTTTTCTCATCTTTGTCTTCTTTGTTCAGACACTTGGCAGCAATGTGACCAACCTCATTGCATGAAAAGCAAATCAATGGCATTTTTCCTTTGTATTTTCCTTTGGCAGCTCTTCTTGCAAGTAATGCTTCAATGATATCTAGATCTTCATCATCAGATTCATCATCACTATCACTTTCAATCTGCTTCCCTTTTGAGTATCTATCCTTCTTACCAAGGTTTAATTTAGTTGTGAATGCAGACTCAAGATTGCTAGAGCTAGGAGAATAATTGACAAAGTTTTCCAACTCAAAAGTTGTAAGCCTTCCAACTAATGTATCTATAGTTATATCCTTGTTGTACCTCATCTCTTGAATATCTGAAACTCTAATAGCATAGATAGGAAGTAAAGTTCTTAATACCTTGTTGACTGTTGTTGTATCTTCAATTATTCCTCCTGCAGCTCTGATGGCACTCACAATCTTCTTGATTCTTTCACTGTATCTTGTAATGTCTTCTCCTTCTTTCATTTTCATCTTATCAAATTGTCCTTTGAGACTTTCTTCTTTGGCTCTCTAGTTTACATTTTCATCTCCTCCATGAATGTCCTATAATTTCATCCACATATCATAGGTTGTTGGGCAGTCCTTGACTTCATCAAATTTTGAGTAGTTGAGTGAAGAAGCTATATCAATCATCATTATGTTATGAATCTTATGTTCCATCATCTGTTCCACAATCATAGTTGTTGGTGGTTCGACATATTTGCTGTCCAAAAATTGCAAACCAACATCTACAATAGTAGATAGATGTGGCTTCATCATCTCTTTCCATGAAAGGAAGTTGTCTTTGTTTAGCTTTAGGATCTCCCTTTTGTAAGACATCTCTGATCTTTATCTTAGGCCTTGAAACCTTCTCTGAAATCACTTGATGCTCTGATACCAATTGTTGGAAATGAGATAAGTAACTGAGAGGGGAGGGGTGAATTAGTTACTCCTAAATAAATCCCTTGTCCCTTAGATGTCTTAAACAATATAACATTGTTACTAGGTGAATTAAGATATTCTTTTGTAACTTGGGTGTCAAAGCAATCTTTATGATATCCAATGAAATTATACTTTAGTGATTAAGTGTAGAAACATAAAGCATGAAACAAATAACATATACACAGGTGAAACCAAGATTTAACGTGGAAACCCAATATGGGAAAAACCACCAATGTAACTAGTTATTATTTTTCACTCTTCTGAAGTGAGACCTGTTAGGATCCAACCATGTTAAAGGTTACAAAACTCACTATTAGGTGTGACCCTGTTACAAGATTTAAATCACCCTATGAGGAGTGGCTTTGTTATAGGTCTTCAACACTTCAACATATAAATGATATCTTGTGAGAGGATTTACAAAAATACTGTTAAGTCTACTCTGTTAAGAGATTTGAGATCACTACTACAATTGTTAGAAAGTAACAATGAATTGGCATGTATGTGTAAGAAATTGTCTTTGCTTATTCAGATCTCTATTCTAATTATAACTGGATCCTTGCTGATCAAATATTCTATTACAGCTCCAAGTGTTCTGTACTCGATAAGAATCCCATCTAATTTCACCTTCACTCTTCATATCATAGAATTCTACATTTATGTTTATCTTTAACTTTTCACACACACATTCAATCCAAACTTGACCTTTCATGTATATGATAAGCCTTGTCAAGTCAGCTTGAATATACTTCTAAATAAGTAATAAATCACAATTTAGTCAGCCTCATATAACCAATTAATTATAGAATGTAAACCATTGTTAGTCGGCTAACACTGAATAATCAACTCGGTTAACACTGAGTTTCTTTAATGCCCGACCATGACTAAATTGCTAGAGTGACTCAGTCAACACTGAACATCTTTAATACCTGACTGATCTCGTTCAACAGTAAAAAACTCTTTCCATTCACCAACTGTGCTCATTCTGGATGTAGACATTTTTGTAACATCACTACATAAATGTATATACATGTGTAACATCAATGACAATACACAATTGAATAATTGTCTTCAACAATATCCCTCTTTGGCATTGATGGAAACACAACATGTCATAATACAAATAATTGTAGAGCAACAGAAAAATTTCTGTCTTTAGCTTCATTCTGATTCTCATCCAAAAAACTCCTTTCATCAAACTCTGTCTCTTGATAAGATTTCACCCTCTGACATCAAACTTTGTCTCTTGATTAATTTATTTTGTATTATATCAAACTCTCCCTCTTTGACAACAGATGCCAAAGAATCCATCTCCACAAATACTAAAATCAATACCAATAGTCAATACTATTTCTCATTGAAGTTGTAATGTACCTGAATGTCTTTGGTTCCTTTTTGGGGATCCACTTTCACTAGGTTATGTGGCATTTTTTTATCATATGATATCTTTTCTGGCACGGAGCTTTTTGTTTACATAAGGATCTTCTCTTTTTCAAGAGATTTACATCTTGAGTGATAACCTTTTCCTTTCTTGGAAAGTGCATGTCTATTCTAAACAAATACCCTTACTTCGGGGATTAGAGTGTGTTATCCTTCATCAATAATACCTTTTTAACCTAAAAATATGGGGATAAAAGGGTGCATTCATGTTCTCTTCCCCTCTTTGTCTTGAAGATGTTGTCTTTTTTCAAGAACACCTCTTGAAGGTAGACATCTTGTAACCAATATCTCTTCCTTTCAAGGGTCTCTTCCCACTTGGGAATATCCTTTCACAATTATCTATTCTTTGTTTAATAAGGTTTTTCAATTTGTTCTAGGTTTATAGAAAACATTGTTGTTTTAACGACATCTCCTTATTATCGAAAGTATGTATCCTTGTTCTCTTTTCCGTATGATGCCACCATAATCCTATGTCACCATCATAAGGAGGGGTCATACATATACCCTCCTTGTATATTACACAATATTTTGGTTATTGACCCCTAAGGGGTAAATGATTTCCTTAGGATGGATCACCTCTTTTAGCTCCCTAAGGAGACAATGTTTTCTTTAGGACTAGTCTCATTTTTTGAATCCTTAAGGAAACAATGCTTTCCTTAGGACTGATCTCAATTATTTATCCCTTTGGAGACAATTATTTACTTATGACTGGTCACCATTTAGGATCCTTATGGAGATCATTATTTTCATAGGATTGACCCCGTAATCCACCCCTGGGTGCAAAATTTTTCAAAGCTACCCCTATGCGCAAAAATTTTCAATATAGAATTGACTAGAATAAAGAAACTTTCTAGATCATAAATTCTCCTTCCCTCTTTATTTGGGATAAGTAGAACTAGCATAATGAAACTTTCTATCCTTTCCTTCTCCTCCTCTTCTTTTTTCATGAATCACCTAGCATGACACAACTTGATAGACTATTGGATTCATGGTCCCTCTCTCTTATTTTCATTCTCTCATAGCTATGCTAGTAGGTTGAGACATTAGGTTCATTGAGGTTTCTTCAACTAGTGGAATTGAAACCTTAGTATTCTTCTGGCTTTTGTTTTGTTTTATATGTCCTTTCATATAGATGTACGATCTAAGATCCTTTGTTTGGGGGCTAGTGACCTTAACTTAGAGATGTCTTATTTGTTTGTAGTTTTACCATGATCATTTCTCTCATGTTCCTCTCTTTGTCCCTTCTCTCTCATTTTATTTACCATGAGCATGGGGTTGTCTCATGCTCCCTCTAAAGTGGGGGATAAATATATTGTCTTAAATTATAAACACCTAATTAGAGTACAATTTTAGGACTCTTTTGTATTCACCTTAGTGTGTTTCCTATAGTAGGATCTCATATGGCACTTAATGGACACCTAAATTCAAAAATGGGTCCTTTTTAATTTCAATCTTGTGAAAAATCAAGTTAAGCACCTATTTCTAAGTGTGATTCTCTATTTTTCCACTAATCAAATATTGTATTTCATCACCTAAGCCCTATACTACCATTTATAGCCTTTTTCATTCTCTCCCAACCTAAAAATTAGTTGTCGGTTGAGATTCTTCATCCTACCATTTCCTGAGACCCATGGTTTTGATTTGGGTGTTGATAGGGTGGAATAGGGTGTTTCAAATGTCTAGTTCCCCGATATTTTGGCTCAAATTTGAACCAAGGACCTATCTTAATGTTTAGGTAGGGGATTTTGATTTATAGTCAGCCTACTTGAGTTTTAACCCTGAAATATTGTGACAGGTATACAAACACCCTATCTCTCCTTGTTTTGGTAATCAACCATGATCAATATTATCAATCATTTGTGTTCGTTATCAAGCATTCATGATCAAGCTATCAAGTGCAAGGAAGCAAATCAAGTTTAAGAGCCATCAAGCTACTAAGTCCAAGCATTCAAGATCTAGCATTCTTATCATTCATTCTTATCAAGCATTCAAGGTGTTCTCTTCCATAAATCTCACTTGTTTCCCCCATTGGAGGCAAACAAAGGATTTTTCTATCAAGGAAGGAGATTCCTATTCATCCAATTATCCTCTCTCTTTTCCTCAATCAAACATTATGGAAAATTGTAACATCCATTCTACAAGGTTTTGTCTTTCATGATTTCCTTTTGGATTTTTGCGTTAAGTAAAATCTATTGCATCAACATACTTGATCATATTCAAATAAGTATTTGTGTTGCTAAGGTATGATATATTTCATTTACTAGATCTAGCCTCTACTACATGACAACACACTTTCCTTTTATTTAATTTCATTTCAAGGTTGATTTATAAATAGGGGTTTGACTAAGGAAAACCCCTCTATAAATAGGAGTTATATCTCTTGTTAAAATTATCTCTTTCTTCCAAAGGTCTCTTTCCACATGTTGCAATATGTCCTTTCACCATTATCAAGTTTCCTTGGCTAACAAGAGCCTCCCCTCTTTCCCAAGGTTATGAAATACATTGGTGTTTTAAGGATATCTCCTTAGTGTTGGAAATAGGTATCCTTATTCTCTTTTCCTTACTATGCCACCATATTATTATTTTGAAATCCTAAGTATGGGGGCATACATGAAGCCTCCATGTACATTATTTAATGGCTCCTTTGGAGATTATGCTTTCCACAGAACTAATCCTATTCAATGGATCCCTTATGAGATAATGTTTTCCTTAGGACAGATCCTATTCAAAGGATTCAATTGGAGACTATGTTTTTCTTAGGCCTAATCCTCTTTTTTATATATCCCTTTGGAGACTATGATTTCCTTAGGACTGATCCTCTTTGGAAAATTTCCTTGTGGACTATGCTTCCCTTGGTTATCCTTTTTTATGGGTTGACTAGCATAACATAACTTGCTAAACTAACAATTTTGTCCTTTTGCACCCTATGTATTATTTTGTATTTTACTTGGAGGCAATGCTTTCCATGGGTTTTTCTAGATCCCTCAGAAGATAATTCTTTCCTTAGGACTAATCCCCTTTGGTAGATTTCCTTGTGGAAAATGTTTTTTTTAAATTATCCTTAAGTAGAACTAACTAGCATAACACAACTTTCTAGACTATCAATTCCACATTTTCTCTCTTTGGGATGTGTGGAACTAGCATAACGTAGCTTGCTAGCCTTTCTACTATTTCCTCATCTTCTTTTCCTCCATAGATCACCTATCATAACACAACTTGATAAATTATTTGATTCATGATTTCTCTCTCTTCTCTCAATGTTGTTGGTTGTCGTGGAACCAAAAGATCAACCTCTTAATGCACAATACAACCAATTGGCTTATACAAGAACGGGAGGCCATTAAGACATATCATGAACCACCGTTGCACTACATAGCACAAGGAGACCAAGGGAATAAACCTTGCAACAATCACCCCCAGTGCAAGCGTGGGATTCAAACCTCTGACCTTAGCTCTGATACCAATTTTTGGTTGTCATTGCACCAAAAGATCTACCTGTTAATGCATGATACAACCACTTGACTTATATAAGCACGGAAGGCAGTTAAGCCATGTCATGAACCACTATTGTACTGCATAGCACAAGGATACCAAGGTCACACACCTCACAAAACATGCTCTCATATTTTTTTTAGTGGATTATACCATGAGGTCTAGTCTTTCCTTTGGTGTTTCTCTTTCCCTTTCCATGTGACCACTTGTACTTTTGCAATAGCTTTCCAAACATGATGCTAGTGGTTGAGACATTTTCTCAATCGAGGTCTCTTCAACTAGTTGATTTACAGTTTTACTTTTAGTAATAACCCTATTGTCATTTTTCTTTTTTCTTTTGCCTTTTGCCTTTTGTATTTTATCTTTTTATTTTGTTTGTGTACCCTTGCACGTGGTTATCTGAGTTGAGATCCTTTATTTGGGCGCTTGTGTCCTTAAACTTAGTGACGTCTTACCTCTTTTTGGTTTTTTCCATGATCATTTCTCTCTCTTTCCTCTCTATTTTCCTTTACCATGAGAATGATGTGGATTATACTCCTGCTAAAGTGGCGGCTAAATATATCATCCTAGATTGTAAGCACCTATAATCAGATGCTCAATTAGGCCCCATTTTAGCATGTATGGCCTCCTACATTGATTTCTAGTATTCCAACCCCACTACGATTTTCAATCTGGCATCTTCTTTACAATCTCTATTCCTGAACCAAATTTCAAGGCTTTTTGGTGGGAATGGGTTGACCAAGGTGACCTATTCCCCAAGGTTTTCCCCAAAATTCACATCAAGGGCAGGACCAATTGGTTAAGCAAGAAATCTTAAATCTCATCAACTTCCTTTATTTTGTAAGCCTCAAAATATTGTGAGAGGTATAAAATAAACCTACCTCTTTTCATTTTGGCATCCACATTCAATATTTCATAATCATTCAAGATCCAAGCTAAGGAACTTAAGCATTCTAACGCAGATTTCAAAGCTTTCTAAGGTTTTTTCAAAGCAATATTCGTCAGGATCAAGATTCTTTCCCTTGTTGAAGGCCAAGAAAATGATTCCACCATCAAGTAAAAATATCACAAGCATCCATACATCCACATTCATCGAAGCATAAATCAACATACAATCATTCAAGTCTTCATGACTTCAAGTAATTCTTCTCTCTTTGCATCAAGCATTGTGGAAAACTACAGCAATCAATATGAAAGGCATGTCTTTCATGATTTTCTTTTAGGTTTTTGTATGGGATCAAGCTATTGTATAAACATTCTTAATCATATTCAAATAAGCATTCACATTTCCAAGGTATAATATGTTAAAATTCATAGAATTCAATCACCAAGATCCACTGTAACAAAAACCTATCACAAAGGCAAAGAATGGAGACACAACAAAGAATAATCTAAAAGATGAAATATTCATTCATAGAGGGAAGAATAAAATAAAATGAGATTAAACCTTATAAAGGTGATCAAATTCCTAAAGAGGAGAAACCTAGATTGTATGATGATAATTAATAAAAGAATTAATTATTATATGCCTAAAGTTTAGCTTAAGTAAACTAGAGATAATAAGTGACATAATAATTAAATAAAAATGATTTAATTAATAATTTAAATATCGTATTACTCTAACACCCCCTTAAGATAAACTTAGGGAGTAGCTAAAACCTAGAAACAACTACTAAAAGCAGGAAATGGGTCTCGGCAACATGGCCTGATCAGGTACTCAAGTACAAGACATCTCTATAAAGACGAGAAAAGGAGAAAACCCAGTGGGAAAAACCCCTCCAAAAAGAGATGAAGCCTAGTGAAGGACTGAAGAAGCCTTCAAACTATAGAATTTCCCAAAAAATAGGAAAAAAGGATGAACATGAAGAACACCACTAAAGCATGAAGTTGCAAACATTGTCAAAGAATAACTATTGGAACCTCCACTGTAATAGAACATGATCAAGTAGAGAAGATTGTAATCTGCATGAGTGCCCTCAAATGAGACTACTCGAATTAAGATGGAAAACAAAGGAAAACATTAGAACTCGAAGATATAGATGGAAAAAAAAACACCAAAGTCTGAAGAGCTGATCAAAAGATGGAAGGATGCCTTCAAAATAGGAATGAAAGAGAGTCCATATGGTAAATGATCCATCTCACCAAAATGCATAGGTACCCATCCACTGTATCTGCCTAGTACATAGGAACAAATATTGAATACATAACTCACTCCATCGAACCAAGGAAGCATTAGAACTAACAAGAGATACCCCCATAATGTTGAGAAGGGAAAGGCATGATAGGTACACTGAAACAGACTGCCAAGAACAATTGCATGTCAAAGAACCAGGAACATGGAAAGTGCATAAGAAAGTACAAACACATATAAAGGATGGTGTCATGGAAGGATCACTCTCTTGTCACACATCATGAGGCCGATGTCATGGAAGGAACACTCACTTGAAAAAGGTATATCAAACCCCCCATGACACTTTATAATGTAGGGTGAGTACATACAGGAACAAAAATGTGCAAGATCTCAAGTATGCAACAAATGGCACTTTATCTCAGTGTGTTTGCAAAAAAGAAATGTTACAGAAATTGGTGTCTACAATGCTCAGGAATGACAAAAAATTGTAAGAACATAAGTAACAGTTAAAAAGGAGTCATCTCATGCAAGGAAAATTATCTTAGGACCAGAAACATCCAAGATAATCATCAGATTGAAAAAATGCAAAAAACTGAATAAAATATACCTAGAGCAGATTCTGGAAATGAGACCCATACCAAAAGAAAGAGCACAAAATCAGTTGTCCAACGATATGTGGAAGTCAGAAAATAGAGCCCATATGAGCAAGATATGGCTCCCGGAGTGCAAAAAGGAATCCTGACTTTGACTGGAAAAAACATGTGCAAAAATATAAAATCATAAAACCAAACCTACAAAATCAGGTCGGGCTTGGAACCAGCTTTCCGGTGATATCTTGTTTGCCAAATTTTGATATTGTATGCTCAAGTTACAAGCCAAAAATCAAAGACTACTCCAAAACAAGAAGAGTCCCAAGAAATCTCTGTTAAATCTAGCGGAGCTCCACTAAATCTGGCGATGCCGCTAAATCTGGCAAGACTGCTAAATTTTTGACCAAAAATGACGGAGCTAATGTTGCAGGCTGAATGAGCGATGATGTCAGTGAATGCTAATGTGGCAACCATGTTTTTAAAAAATGATAAATTATATTTTTTTTATAAAAACAAATATTAAAAAAATTGGAAAAAGGTTGAAGCCTTGCTGGACGCATGGACAGGCAGCACAAATGCCGAAGCCTTTGGTGTTGCGCACGGGCAGGCAGCACAAAAGCCAAATCCTTGTACCTACACGGCACCTGTGCGAGAGGGAGGCCCCACTACCTGCCTTCATGCAGGTGGGTGGGGTAGGAACCCCCACTAAAAACAATATTTATTTATTTGAAAAAAACTATTGAAACCCCAAAAAAATGGTTTTTTTTTTTGTTTTCTAAAATCCAAAAAAAAAATTGCGCCCCTTTTAAAAAAAATTCTTGCCTCGATATGTGTGCCCAGAAAAAGGTCGTACAAGAAAAAAAAATTGCCTTTGATTTCAACTGTGTCTAAATTGGACGTGCCTTATATGAAAACAAGAGTTTTTGGGCCTTCTAGATGCAACCACGAGGTCAGTTTGTGCCCAAAGTGCTCAAAAAATAGCTCCCCCATATCCACACAACAAACCTCTGTAAACTTGAAACCCTTAGAGCTCCAAAAATTCTTCGAAAACTCAAGAACGGGTTGTAACAACAAGACTCTGATACCATGTTAAAATTCATAAAATTCTATCACCAAGATCCACTGTAGCAAAAACCTATCACAAAAGCAAAGAATGGAGACACAAAAAAGAATGATCTGAAAGATTAAATATTCATTCAGAGAGGAAATAATAAAATACAATGAGATCAAACCCCTACAGGAGAGAAACCTAGGTTCCATGATAATAATTAATAAAAGAATTAATTATTATATGCCTAAAGTTTAGCTTAAGTAAACTAGAGATAATAAGTGACTTAATAATTAAATCAAAATGATTTAATTAATAAGTGAAATATCTTATTACTCTAACATAATACACTTCATGAGTCAAATCTAGCATTTGCTAAGTTATGTTACCACGCTCTATTTTATTTTATTTCATTTCAAAGTTGATTTTGAACCAAGGTTTGACTGAAGAAAACTCCTATATGCACAATTATTTTCCTTCTTTTAAGTGTGTAGGTACAGGAGGCATTCACATCATATTGGATCTGGGAAGTTCAAAACTTCGCAAGAAGTCTACGACTAAAAATATTCGAAAGTGAAAGGAACATGTCGACTTAGGCTACCTATTCTCAGGAATAGTTCAACCAGCAGAACCTGTTCCCTCCAAAATTGTATCAATTTGAATTTACATTTCAGTTTTATCCTCTAGACCCTATTTCTAGT
Organism: Thuja plicata; assembly: GCA_018584345.1. Classification (NCBI taxonomy): domain Eukaryota; kingdom Viridiplantae; phylum Streptophyta; class Pinopsida; order Cupressales; family Cupressaceae; genus Thuja; species Thuja plicata. Next base: position 147,894 of record MU225108.1, on the reverse strand, counting down.
ATCTATGTCGAGCTATCTTCTTTATGTCAGTTTGTGCATCCCAAAATTTACCATTACTCCTTGTCTAGCTTACATTATCTTAATCAAACCTCAATTTAGCGAAGGACCTCGATACCCATTCAATGCTTGGACCCTTCTAAGCCTATTAGGTTATCTCTCCTTCCTAATGTGCTATAGGAAATGGGATTGATCCCTCTTGATCTCATTTCTTATTGTACAATATGGTATATTGTTTCTATTGTTCTAAAATCAATCCATTAAAATATTTATTTTTTATAATAAAAGGATAAAAACCTTTATTTTTTTATATACTCAGTCAACACATGTGCAAGACCATTTGTACAATATGTAGTATTTTGTTTCTATTGTTTTAAAATAAAACACCAAAACCTTTGTTCTTATGATTTGATTGTTTACATTTTATTTGATTTGATTGTTGACATTTTATTTTATTTGAGATTGTTTAAAAATTATGAGTCTTATTCTTATCACTTTGGTTGTGGGATGAATGGATGGCATTTTGCATTGAATTTATGATTGATTAGAAAATAAATACTTTTTTGTCTTATTATAATGAGATTGATTGTTGGCATTTCCCCCACTAATAATTCAAAATAAAAACAAACTTCTCAATATTTTACTTAAATTATTTTTTTAAGACCAAACAAATTTAATAAAAGAAATGGAACAAAATATATCACTTAAATATAATTAAAAAAAAAACTAAGCCAGACTTAAATACACTTATCATTAATTATTTAAAAAATACATATTAAATTTGTGACTTTTCAAATAAGAAAAAAGTAGTGTTGTCCTCACCCTTCTTACTAATGGTCATATTCCCAAACACATTGATAACTTAAAGTTCTTGTAGTTTTAACCCCAACTATTCCTATTATGAAACATATATATTTAATAAGTTGGCATTCATAAAAAAAAAAGGGCATCAACATTGTCTAGTGATTTGAAAAATAAATCTTAAAATTGTGAATTCTCAAATAAGAAAAAAGTAGTGTTGTCCTCACCTTTCCTCTTACTAATTGTCATATTCCTAATCACATTGATAAATCAAAGCTCTTGTAGTTTTAACCATGACTATTCCTATTATGGAACATATCTTTGAGCGAGTTGCATGGCTAAGTGTTTATTATTTTTTATAAGTGATGCTTGACATAGATCAATTTGGGACAACACATACATGTTTGCCAGTTTGAGATTATAGCCTTGCACGTGCATTAAATTATATATACAAAAGCTTCTTCTAAGAGAGTGTGTCTTTATTTTATCAATATTTTATAGTAAATCAATAGGTTTTCTATTTTAATAAACTAAATGTCTACTTTTGTTTTAGGTAAGATGGCCCCTAAATAATATTGTTTTTTGTTTGGATTATTTTGTCTTTTATGTTGGGTCGTTGTATAACACTTAATTTTGGATTTCATCAACTATATAGGTTGATATAAATATTTCTCTTTTAGCTCAACATAATTATAATTATAGACTTTTGTGTGTAAAAGTCGTGTCAAATTGGACCACAAAATTTATTTCTAGCTAAGCTAGTGTTTAGATAGGCAACCCAAAAAGACTTGGTGTTTCTATTCTTTAACTTTTGTTTTACTATTTAAGCCTCAAAGTTCTCAAATAGATGGATATTGTACTCATGCATAAATATGTACCATATTCCATTGAGAATATATTCTTGCACTCGTATAATACTAACACAAGTATAATCTTATAGAAAATATGTCCTAATAAAGACATTATTTATTTATTTAATCAAAAATACAACTTCTTCACTCATTCATATCAACTCTATATAGATTAAAGTTTGGGTTGATTTGTCCCTAATTGTTCAAGCCATCATATTTATCAAAGTTAAAATTGTTCCTTTGGAATCATAAAGTAATGTGAATTGTAAATTGGGAAAATTCCTTTGGTAATTAGGAGAAATTTCTTTGAGTTAATCATATATGGTTATGTTCTCAAGCTATATATATATATATATATATATATATA
>MU225108.1:97036-140779 GCA_018584345.1 Thuja plicata | reverse complement strand
AACTGAAACATCCTAGCATTGGTTTCCTAAACCAAATTCATCATGTTACATTCATACATTTAGATCCATATAAGACATCAACATAAGTTGAAACTAAATCAGAACATAAACATCTCAGAAGTACCCTGATTACAAAATCAAGTGCTGAATATATAAGATAGGATTCCACCGATCCTCAAATGTATAAAAAGTCTCTGATAGTCAGAGTATGTCAAAGCATAAACTACTGAAAGCATGAGAACAAAATAGTAAAACTATAACAGTCTAATGTAGGTCTCACACATTAAAACGTTTATCCAATGCACTACAGTTTATAGGGGATGTTATACCTAATTCCTACAGTCTAAAAAAAATCTTGGGTACATGACTCAAGAAAAATTATTCCATTGTAAAATATCTCTCCAAAATTCTAGCGGAAGTATTCCATGAATATTATAATATAAGTCATCACATATTAAACCTATGTCCAGTGATTAGCTTTAAGGTGATGGCATTTAAGAGGAATAATCCTGGTGTAAGACCCAATAGGCATAAGACCATTCGATATTATATGCTCCAAATTTAGATCAATTGTTTCCCTTAGTTGATTCTATTGAGGGGAAGTGTGCATGTCAATGACAACCTCGTGGCTAAATAATAAACGTTAAGTCCTTCAAGCCTATGTAAGTCATAATAGGCATAAAATAAGACCTCTAGGTATTAGTAAGTTCTTTGGGCATTTTAAAGTCCTATGGGCATATTATAAATTCTTCTCTTTGTAAATCTTCCAATTGTAAAAGCATTGTAATATACAAGACCTACAAGTACTGTGTAATGAACCTGGGGAGAGGTTAATTTGAGGAGATTCACAATTCCAATATAGCTTTTATAAGACCTCGTAGCATCATTTTAAAACATTGGGATTATAAATTATGACAAGATGACTTACATGTTAATTGGCAAGCATGATCTTCATGTTGGCATATATTTGTGTCCCTATTCATCATTGTCAAAGAAGACCTACCTTATTAGGGCACTTCATTTTTTTCTTTTGTGAAAATTGACATGTGATGCTTCCTATTAACATTGGGGGGGCATGCATTTGAATTAACTATAAGGCCTTTTTGAGATTTTTTCCTGCGATGGCCGGTAGGGTTTCCCCCGCTGCCCAATCTTCTCCTGCGATTGTTGAGGATGCTTCTACGGCTCAGTTGGGCTCTGGTCTCTCAATTGTAGAGGGGCAAGGGATGGAAGGTACCGTTAATGGTTATGTTCGGCTATCTTCACCTAAGATTGGGCCCTTCTAGGCTAAATCATTATCTGCTAGCGGCACGGGTGCTGCAACTGGAAGGTCAAAGCCTATTACTTCTCCTGTTTTTCAATCACTTCTTTTGGACTTGGACAAGGACTTTGTTTTAGACATTGAGAAAAGGACTGGAGCCCTTGAGGAGGATGCAATTATTTGTAGATTTAGAGGTTTCTGGCCTTCTCTCTCAGCACTGCATGATTGGATATCTAAACACTGGGAGCCATACATTACTGATTTAGTCCAATTTTTTCTCCTGGCTAGAGGGTTCTTTGTGGCCAGGTTTAATAATGCGGATGACCGGAAGGTCATTCTCTATGATCATTTTTTCACTTGGGAAAAATGTTTTCCTTTGATGATTAAACCCTGGCACAAGGACTTTAATCTGGCCACTGAATCCTTTTTCAAAATGCCAATCTAGGTTAGGATTCCTAACTTTCCTCTCTTTCTCTGGGTAGACTTTGTTCTGGATGAAGTGGGGAATGCTTTAGGATATTTTTTAATGGTAGATTCTGACTTTAGTGATATCTACCACTCTACTTACGCATGTATTCTTGTTGATATTGATGCCTCAAAAGGGCTTCTAGCTGAGATTAAAATTTGTACTCCTAAGGGCTCTTGGATTCAGCCCCTAGATTATGAAGGTATTCCTTTTAGATGTAGAAAATGTTTCAAAACAGGCCATGTGGCAGCAAAGTGTGGTTCTGAGCAAGCCAAACCTAAGAAGCCCTCTTCATGGTGGAAAGGTTCTTCATCGCAATATTACACATTGGTTAAGAATCCCTCTCAAGTTGTAGGTGATTCGGATAACATACAGGGAAATTCAAAGGAGGTTGTGGCACCTTCTGCTAATCCTGCTCCAAATTTGGCTAAGGCAGTTGATTCTGTTGATTTGGTTCTATTGGGTTTGGAGGTGGATTCTTCTCATGGACATATTGTTGTGAATGTTGGCACTGTGTTTATTGATGGTTCAGTGTCATTTGGTTCTGATCATGGACATATTACTGTGAATTATGGCACTAGGGGCATTGTAGGTCCTGTGTCAGTTGGCTCTGATAAGAGAGGTTTAAAGTTGACTTCTTATGTTGGCATTGTTCAACATGATGATGTTGGGCCTTTTGTTGGTCCTTTTCATATTTATGGAGTTGGTTTGGTTGTTAAGGGGTCTTGTCCTGCCTCATTCATGGGGGTTTCTCATGGATGGCAGGATAAGGCAGCTATGGTGGAAAAGTGGTGGACCCCAGTTATTGGAAAACATCATAAGAAGTCCTCTCCTCATTTTGACATGACTCTACGCTCCCAGAAGAAGGGAGGCAAAGGAAAAAAACTACCTTTTCCTTTAGGCTTGCAGGTTGTGGGTTCTTGGTCTTTAAACCCTCTGGGGCAGATTGGGCTTCTTGTTTACTTTCTCTATTTTTTTGTTGTGTTGTGGGTTGCTAGCATTGGTAGCATTCCTTCTTGGGCCTTTTATTGAATATCTTCAAGTGTTTTTTTTTTTTTGTACAGGGTTTCAAGTCCCTTCAAAGTATGTTTTTACCTTAATTGAAAACTCTAAGGGGGGCGTTAAAACATAATATTATTAGGGGTCATATCATTATAATATTTATATCTTGTTCTAATATATGGTTATAAAACCTTATATATTATATAATTTATTAAGCATATACCATTTTAATAATTATAATCTAATAACTATTAATTATTAATTATTTATGAATTCAAGTTATTGAAAAGGTGACTAATACCCTTTTAGGTATTCGTCACTCTTCCTCCTATATTTAAGTAGTTTTTTCTCATTTAAGAGTGTCTAAATTTGGATTTTTATAGTGAGTTATATCATTGTGCATAAAATATATTAGCAGCCACGTAGAAGTAAGGAGAAGTGTCCCCGGATTTAGTCTAATATTTAATCAATTCTAGATTTTAAGTGTTTTGATAAAATTATGCTTTATGGGGTTTTTACCCAAAAGGGATTTCCCCATGTATATCTTGTATAATGTGTTAAATTCATGATTGTATGCCTCTCCTTTCATTTATTTTATATTTTGTTTATAATTATTAGTATCTTGTGATCCTAATTTGTAACATTTTCCAACATTTAGAGTGTTCTCTCCTCAATTACCACTAAACAAGAGAAAATATTTGTCTAAAAGCCTTTTGAATTCCTCAAACCATTTTATTCTACCACAATTTACAAGTTCCAAAAGCACATTTTAAGTAATTTGCACACAAAGCATGTTTGTTAATTTTTAAAATGTTTGTTGTGGAAAATTACACATTTAATCCTCTACTATTAAAAGAAAAACTTGCCAAAATGGGTTTTGCACTAAAGTATGACATTTGCAATATGGTCAAAGTATAACAAAGATTTTCTAAAGCACTTTTGATTCACTTGAAGTCACACCGCATCTATCGTTTGTCTATTTTCCAACCACTTTGATAACAAATTACATTTCCATGTTGCATAATAACTTTTAACGACAATGAAAAGTACTCTAGGACCTTTAATGATTTGATATTAGATCAAACATCCCCAACTAGGAAGCCTTTGATCTCCAAAAGCTTCAAGACCTAATCAAGTGTTGTAATTTTCGGCCCATGTCTTCTTTTGGCCCTACAAGGCAATTATCCTTTCAGCTTGACAAACAATGACTCGTGCTCACTACATTTGGTCTACTACCTTTTGTTTAGAATGGTGTCATTTTCCAAATCTTTCATCTCATGTCTGATCAAGGAAAAAATTCCTCTTCCTCTTCATCCAACTTAGATGGCTCAAACAATTCAACATTTTATCATCAAGAATATCTTCATTGAAGTAAATCTAAACAAAAAGCATTCTGCCTTACTTATTTTATGTTCTCAAATGGACCATACCTTAGTAGCATAGGCTAACATAAAGGCCCTTATTTTGTTTCTTTTCTCATTTGCACACTATCCAACATGGAACTTATGTTTCATCATTGTTGACAATGCCTCTCTACTCAATATTATTTCAATCTCTCTTGAATCTTCTCTTATTTCTCAATGAACTTATTGTCTGATTCAACCTATAAGCTCTATTTTTTCCAACCCCTTAACTATCTCGAGAAAATATCAAGTCATCTAGGAAACATTAGATCAAAAGATTCTTTGAATAGATAAAGATTAGTTAAAGAATGTCTAACTTGATTGTACAAATATTAAATATACACAAAATATTCATCCCAAGCCTTAGGATTCCATTGACTAAGTCCTTAATAGTTTCATCAATGTTCTATTCACAACATTTTTTTCCCATACATTTGAGGATGGGAAGCAATAGATCATTTCAATTTTGTATCCATCTTTTCTCACAATGTGCACCAAAACTTGATCAAAAATTATGCATCTCCATCAAATATGACGTGTTCCAAAATACCACAATGATTCCACACGTGTTTGAATTTCATGACCACATTTCATCACATCTAGTTAGAATCTTTCTTTCGAGTCATTTCACATACATCTTACTAAAATAATCCACAATAAGAAAAAATTTAGCTATTTCCATTTCTTTTTCTTGGAAGACCTCCCATGAAATCCATGGAGACACTTTTATAAGGCCTCGTAAGCATATGCAAAGGCTATTATTGCCCTAGCTTCCTATTGTTTGGGCTTACTTACATAATGGACATTTTTAAATGAACTTTGCTACATCAACTCATAAATATTGTCAATGTACATCTTATTGTTGGTTATTAAATCTTATTCACTCCAAAATGACTAGTAACATGTAATATGTGTGCCTCACTTATAATAAAAATCCTATGCTCCTTTAGCACACATAGCTTTACCCACATTATAGAGAAGCTCTTCCTAAATGTAGTATTCTTGTTAAGGTCCAAACCCCGCAATTTTCCCACTTTGTAATGTATAACATACACACTCGAAAGTCCCATCATGCAAGTAATCCTCTACATACATTGCATGTTCAAAAGGATCCAACAATAACAAACCACTTACCATAAATAAGATGTGGACCAAAGAGCATATATAACACCTTGTTATGACATTGTGCTTTTATCTGACTACTAAGTGGAATTGTTGAAGGAATCCCCAACCACTTATAGTGTCTTGATGGTTACAACTCCATTTGGGCTTGTATTGTGTAAGGGCTTCTAATCTGCATGAACTATTCTCTTTTCCCACATGAAATAATACTTTGCATAATAATGTTAAAAGTACAACTTAGAATTTCTTGTCATAGTTATTATGGTTTAACGTGCCCCACTTGAACATTCCAAAAAAAAATAGCAAATAAACTTGGCTCCTTATAAAAGCACCACTCCCATGGCATAGTGAATAGCATCAATTCTATCTTATCAATTTCTGATAAATTGGTTAGTGCTAGAAATGATGTTATGTTGATTTTGTTCTTTGACTCCTCAAAAGGATGTTATTTTTTTGCCAAAATGGAACTTATTTTCCCCTACTCATAACATCATGCAAATAGGAAACCATGTGAGAGTCTTTCTTAAAATTGTGGAGATATTACCTAATAACAACAAAGTTCCTATTTTACGTCTTGGTAGTGGGCTTGGGCCAATTCACAAAAGCTTCTAGCTTGGAAGGGTCTATCCTTATTTCTCCATTGCCCTTTGCTTGACCAAGGTATGCCAATTAGATTTTAGCATAATTTACATTTCTTTGCATTCAACAAAAGTGTATTCAACTTAATATCTCAAACACTCGTTTTAGATAAGACAAGTACTCTTCATAATATCTACTAAAAAGAAATTTTTCATCCAAGTAAGTCATCACATAAGAATCAATCAAAGTCCTTAATACCTCATTCATAAGATGCATGAGGGTGGTTGAAGTAGTGCATAATCCAAATAAAAGAGACAACCACTCAAAACGACATTTCCTTGTCTTGAAGGTTATTTTCTGTGCACCCTTTTCTTTGGCTCTTACTTGATAATATCCAAATTTGAGGTCTAATTTCATGAAGCGCTTACCATACCAGAGTGAATCCAACACATCACCTATATGAGGCAGCAAATGTACATTCTTGGTAGTTTCCTTTTATTCAAAACCCTATAGCCAATGCACATGGGCTATGTCTCATCTTTCTTCAATACTACAACAATAGGAGAAGTAGAAGGCTAAGTACTAGGTCTTATCACCCTTTGCTTCAAAATTTTCCTGAGTTTATCCTTAACTTCTTGTGCATTCAACCCAAGGTCAAGCAAGGACAATCCAATGGAAGTTGTATAGCATGTTCATTAGATCTCCTTTGATTTAGTCCTCTTTAGGCTCCACAAACAAATCAGCAAGCTTACTCACCAAACCACTTACCTTGCACTGCTCTTGGCAAGTATACAACCCATGTACACCTCTCATCTTTGACCCTCCACATTCTTGCATCTCTCAATAATAGAAACGCAAACTTGACACTAGCGTTGATCAATTACTTGGCTTGGGAAGCACTTACTATGGCAATTTCCATGGCATTCAACGTGTATAAAGTCCCATTTAAGATCAACATATATTGGTTAGGGCTTGTAAGATATGTTGCATCTCTAATATACAAGTATTAACTACAAAATACCATTCCACAAATATCTAGTGGAACAACATCAACTAGCATTTCGTCTTTATAATCAGCAACTAAAGATCTGATTACACTATTTTTTCACCTTATTTCTACCCCATCCTCGTGCCATCCAAGTGCATAGGGTTGAGGGTGATCCATTGTTGCAATCAAGTTTGGTTGAGAAGAATTATAAAAGAAAGAATCTACCTTTTCATCCTTGATGCATATCTTTAAGTGAAAAATCTTTTCTATCTCTTCTTCCTTGTATGCTTTGTGACTTTCACCCACAACATACAACTCTTTACACACAACACGTGAATTTTATCTTAATCAAAATATTCATTAATTTATTTACTTTTCTTTATAACAATGGTGTCGGTATCCTCCTTTCTTTAGAGCAGTGTCAAACCTAGGTGCAATTTCTTGCACATATCTTGTGTATGTCCATCCTTGTCACAATGTTGTCCTTTTGGATAGTAGTATTGGTGTTTTTCTTTTTTCTACCCTTGTTTTTATTCTTGTTGTTTTGCTCTCCTTGGTGCCTCTTTTCAATGTGCGTACTCTTGAATGAAGAAGCCTTAATTTTATCCAACTCTACATAATGTGCTTGAGCACATACTTCATCAATGTTAAGGATTTACCATGAAACTAACGCCTTGAAGGACCCAAACAACCCTTCTACATGTTTCATCAACACCTCTCTCCAAGAGATATTTGCCCAATTGATTAGCCCTCTTCTAGAATTTGCTTGTGGACTCTTAAACACTTTGCCCTTGTCTTTGCTAGAAATGATGTCATTAAAAAACTTGATCACCTTCATAGCACATAGGGTATAATTGCTTCTTCATCAACCTCTTGTGGACTTTCCACTTTGAAATTGGAGGTACTTTTCTACACTCCAACAATATGTTGCATGACCCACTAGCTTGAGCCAATAATATTCGTTGATAAGTAGTTTGTGGAGTCTAAAATATGTCTCCATTTGAGATATTCATTGATCCAATTTCTCTACACTAATCTCCCTGCCATAGGGTTGAAAATTGGATATTCATTGATCCAATTTCTCTACACTAATCTCCCTGCCATAGGGTTGAAAATTGATATTCACAAAACTTTGATTTTTTGTCCCCCCATGTTTTTGTTTAACCTTTTCCAATTCAATCTCTACTTCATAGATCCTAGACATTCCAATCTCCTCGACTACGCTTACATCAAACTCTTAATCTTGTCCATTTTACCTACAATGCTAGATTATATCATCCTCTAGCTTCCTAAAATGAGCTTCATCACACTTGTATTCTCTGGCCTCTCCTAGCTCTTGTCCACTCTTTCTTTTGATCTCAAGTTCATATAAAATTAATTCACTACTTCCATGAGACCTAGTATCTTACCTAACACTCACACAACCCCAGTTTGATCATAAAAACAACTTACTATGATACCACTTGATCTGTAAACATTGGATTCAGAAACCTAGTGAGCATCAACAAATGGAATCTATTAACTCACAACACTAGCAAAATCTCATACACTATACACTGCTCCAAAACACACACAATCTACAATAATGCATGCTCAAAATCATCACAATAACATGAAACTTCAAAACAAGGCACCTGCACAAAACAAAAACACATGAACACCAAGTTTAGCTGGATAAAAACCCTCAAAATAGGTGAAATTCACCAACAAGAGAATGCTTCCAATAACCTCCTCACTATCTGCATATTCATTATAGAGCTTGCAACACCATCATGGCTGATTCTTCCTTGCAATGCTTTTAAAACACCTTCCATCCCTACTCTATCTTTGCAACTCTGAGGAACCCTCACAATGTTTGGTAGATCTTACAACAATAGGCATCCAGTTGATTTCTAAGGAGAGTCAACCCCTCAAACATTAAGTTTCAAATATTTAAAGAATGCTCCTTCCTTTTTTGGCACTAAACAAGAGAAGAACATTGTAAATGCCTCTTGAATTTCTCAAATCCTTCATATTTTTGCCATTGTCTGCAACATGAAGTGTTTGCAGGTTGCTGACATGTTCTCCGTGGCATTTTTATGGATTTGTTCCTCTAGTGCAAATAACAAAATCGCCAAAGTAAATCTAACATCTACAATTGGTTGAGGTTTGACAGAGATGTTAATAACCACCCCTACTTGACTCTAAACCACTCCACATCTGCCATTCATATGTTTTCCAACCACTTTGACGAACCACTTTGACGACTAAATAGGTTTCCAAGTTGCATGACAACTTTTACCATAAGGACAATTTCCTCCAAAAACTTAAAAATTCAAACAAATGACAGGATTTTCGGATCAACATAATGGTATGCAAGACTTGCATAGCATAAATTTGAATAACATTTTCCCACATTCTTTTGGAAAAATATTAATTTGCAAATGGATAAATATAACTTGAAAAAGAAATTAGACTGGAAGTTCATCATCAATGCCTTCAATATCATCTGCTTTGTAAAATAAGGAAATGGAAGAAAATACTGAAAAAGAAAACTAAGAGTGCCTTAATGGACTTTGACCAAATAAGTCCATTGTGAATGAATAATTCATTAATTAAATTTCAAAGACTAAGTAAAACCACATCAACGACACCTTTCTCCCTTGCATAACAAATATATGTAGCCTCAATGAAATTTTGATTCTTAACAAAAATAAGTTATAACCATTAAATTGTCCCACGCTGTTTGATTTCCCATCATCCCACAAGCTGTCTTTATAAAGTGTGGCAATATTCCTCTTTACAGCTTACCAGTTATAAAGACTCGTAAAAATATCATCCCAACAAAGATTCCAGCTGACTAATCATGAAAACATCGGGCAACCAAAAGACCCAGTAAATGCCACAACTTTGAGCTGGATTCTTGACAAAGTCACTTAAATGAATTGATTATCAAATTATCTTAGAATCAAATACGTCCTTGTTGGATAACTGGGACAGTATGAAGTTAGGAACTACTTCTGAAAAATCTTACTAGGTTCTATGCCTGGTTTCAATCAATTCTCCATACTGGTGTAGATGATATTTTGAGTGCAATAAATTTATCTGATCTACCAAATGAATTTTAAACAAGAATTATTCCTACATAAGAATTATGATTCTAAATCTTGAAAGATTCCTCATATTCCCCACCTCTACACCAGGATGTGCATAAAACTTTACTTCCATCGGCGTTTTGATTCACCATAAAGCGCCACGCCAATAACAGTAAGGATGTATCCTGCCATCCCTATGAAAGAAATGGGATTCCGAAATAATATAATTGAAACTACCACTGCAACAGCCCCTTTCGCATTCCCAAGAACCTGCAAACCAGCATAAAGTATACCATGTAAGCTTAAAGTTAAATTCAAATAAATGATCACTGCAATTTAATCAGGAGATTTTTATCCATCCAGTTTCTCAGTATGAATCAAATTTTATCAATGTGATATATCTAAGAGATGCTAAACACAAGTGCAATCTTATGTGCATTATCCATAGAAGCAATCCAAAAGCATTGGAGTATTCCTTGTCAAACACCAGGATCGTGAAATGAGTATACATCAGTATAATTGTATATGTATAGAATAACAGTAACACCACTTCCAGAAAGATTATTGTCATTGTATTCAGTGTTAGTCAAGATTGCAATGATGTAGCTATGTATGTCAAGACCTAAAAAATACACTAGCCGTCATGAGACTAGGAGGGCACCAATAGAATGTCTGGCTGATTATAGCAGATCCTTCTAAAATAATTACACATAAACCCTCATGCCTATATTTTCTGGTGCATAAACCCTATCCTAATATTATGGTATTTAAAACAATTCATTCCAGTCAAAATACATGATGAGATCTTGAGAAAACTTAAATCAACTATTCTCCACATTAACATCCCAAAAACTTAAAAGTGCAACTCGCGTGTAAACCTGACAAAAAAGCCTCATCCTCCAGCACAAAATAAGCCATGCATACCCACACACTACAGACTTTTTAATAATAATTACACAAGCAAAGTGGTCTCTCATTTGTCTGAAATTGAAACAACAAAAAGAAAATTCCACTGCATTTACCTGCTATTGAGAGCACAGCCATGATCCTTGATAGAAGTATTGTGAGGTTTTCACACCATCGCCCCATTGCAAATGGGGATCCCCTCTTTTCGCTGGTAGGTTTAGGTAGTGGAGCGAGTTTGGCAACAATTCAGAGTCTTGTGAGCCTTCCTAAAACATCAAGTGTGAAAATTGAGCAAAAATGGCCAAATTTGGCCAAGTGTGAAAAAACTTGAAAATTTGGCAAAATTTCACTAGTGTCAAAATTTGGGAAAATTTGAGAAAATTTTGCTAAGGGTCAAAAATGGAGAAAAATTGATAAAATTTGGCTAAGTCTGGAAGTGAGAAGTTAAAACAAAAATTTTGAGCCAAAGATGAGTAAATTTGCCTAGGTAATTCGCCTTAGGAGTGAAATAATATTTCCCTCTTTGTGTTGACACATAGAGAAGTGGATTCCACCAACTTTTTTGACAATTTGACACATAGGGGAGTGGATTCCACCTCCCTATGTGGCAAGGGAAGGAAGCACCTCTTTGTCCTGAGTTCGATGAAGGAAGCGCCTCTTTGTCCTAAGTTCGATGAAGGAAGGAAGAAATAATGCAAAAGGGGAAGGTAGGAAGCTCTGACCAATTGCAAACTCCCCTTCTATCAAGTTCGAATGGCCTTGAAAAGCTAAGGAATGGATCAAAGATCAAAGCATAGGCCCTATAGCTCAAATGTATGGCCTTGGGCCCATGAGCAACATTTAAAAGGCAATGTAAATAGCCCCTATGCATAGCGTGTGGGCCTGGTCCAAGTGGACCAGGCCATAATTCGATGAGATTAGGCTTCAATTGGGCCCCCAAGGGCTAACGCATAAGCCTAATGAGGCCTAGACCTGAATGGAAAGGTTAATACATCATGGGCCCTAAAACTCAAGGATCTGGGCTCAAAGTTCGAGCTGGAAAATTTAAAATTGCAGTGTGTAAACTCAGAAATTTAAATTAGGCCCTAGTTCGATAAAATTGGGGGGCGGGGGCGGGGGCGGGGGCGGGGAAGTGTGCTTAGGACTTTAGATATAGACCCCAAAGTCTAGCGTGTGGGCTAGAAACTTGATAGGGCTGGCCTAAGGCGAGTTAAGCGGACCTCACAATGGATAATTGAACCCCTGAGATGAAATGTGTGGCTCTGATTGGATAAATCAGGCCTAGCTTATGTGTGATTGGGTTAAAATCGAGGTAGATCTGGCCTAAAGTCTAGCGTGTGGGCCTGATTTAAAGAAATTTAAGCCCAGATCTGGTCACAAAGCTCAATAAAATAAGGCCTAAAGGTGTAGCGTGTGGCCTTAAGATCAATAGGTCAGACTTATTAGGGCCTCTTCCAAATTAAAGCATGTGATCCCATTCATGTGGCGTGTGGTAGATCTGGACCAAAACTCGAGGTATGGAGACCTTAAGGCGAGTAATGAGGCTCAATTCAGATTTAACCAGGCCCTATATCTTGGCGTGTAATATTGGGGCCTTAAATTAAGGCCTATCCCTGTAGCGTGCGGTCCATATGGGCCCTAAAACTAAGGCAGATCTGGGCATTACTTAGAGTGAAGCTTGCCCTATATCAAACGTATGGACTAAAGGAGACATTAAATTGTGGTTGAATTTCGAATTAGGCCCTGCCCTATATGAAACTTGCGAGCTGGAATCGAGGATCAGGCTTAAATAAAATCAATTGGGCCCCTTAAAGCGTGAAACATGTGGCCTAATCAAGGCCTTAGACAATTTAAATTCAAGCCCAATATTAGGCGCCTGGACTTAATTCAAAATTTTTGCCCCCTAGGCCCAAACGTATGGGCTCTAAGCTCTAGATGTGGGCCCTAAATAAAATACAATTGCTGAAAGCCTTCAGGACCAATACAAATTCAAACCTAAAGGGATGAGTTTATGCTAAATTCGAATCCAGAGGCCCTAATTAAATACTCATGGAGCGAAATCCAATACAAGGCAGCATTTTAAACAAGAACGGGGTTTTGTATTTAATGGATGACATTCTGAATTCAATTAAGATCTGCAATGATGAAAGAGATGGGTTGGATTTTAATTAAGAGGCCTCAAGTTTGAATTCAAAATGGTTAAGAGGCTGTAATTTAATAGGGACTGTCATTAAATGACTGATGACAATGCATTAAAAAGGACAAGACACGGCAAATTCCTATATAAACAAACCATTTCTCAATTCAAAAGGAAGTTTTCAAGCTTACTTGCAGGTAGATCTGAAAATTTCGACTATCAGAGCCAGTGATTTTGGAGCTTCTTATCATTTTGGTTGTAGGCTTTGAATGTTGAAGATGATAGGATTCAACTCATGACATCATATCAGGCTGAAAATCAACTATTTCCAATATCTATCATGGATTTGAGCCTGATTACAACCTCTGATTTGCATTGTTCATCAGCAGATCAGAGGTCATACTTGCATTTGCTCGTAACAAAATCCTAACTTCAGATTTTTGCAAGTAATTACCAGCGTCTAGGGCTTAGTTTTGATCATTTACAGCAAACCTTAGCATTCAATTTAAGCAAGATCAGTCAAATACTAAGTTCCATTGTTTGCAACATTGTTCTTGCCATTTACAGAGGTTAATCGCCATTCTCGGAACTATTTAATTCTGTAACAGAGCTTAAATTTTGAGTTTTCAGCTCCCATTGTGGTAAAATCTTGTTGAAGATGGTGTGATAGGGGATCTAGAGTATCTAGGATAAAGATCTAATCAATTCCTCATTATTTTCATGTCATGTTATGGCTTAAACTGACTAAATTTCAGGTCTGATATGAATCACAGAGGTCTGATTTCATATAACAGCGAGTGAAAACTTTAGATTTAGTCCTAATTTCATATAATAAAATCAGAAATCTGACTAAGTTTTGGTGTTGCAGGCCTAGGAATCGGAGAAAGGAGCTGAAACTTCAAGGCCAAAGCCCCAGGCCAAGGAAAGGAAGGACTTACCAGCGAAGGACAAGGAAGGAGAAGTGCAATCAGTCAAAGGACAAAAGATGTTTCCAAGATGGATTCGAGCAGCAGGTACAAGGCCATGATCAAGGAACACTATAAAGAAAACCTTCAAGATATTAAGACATGGAAGAAAGGCACAGCAAGTTTGAAAAGAAGACAAGATTTCCACCTAAGAAGGAATGCTAACTTGAATTTCCCTTGGAAATCCAAGATCAACATGGAGAACCCAATTATCACAAAAAGAGCATGAGAGCAAGGGATGAAGAGTATTGAAGAGGAAGCAATTGAGAATATGAGCCATCACAATTGAAGGCTTAACAATGATTTCTCATCATCAAGTAAGGGGTATTTATCAAGTTTATAGGGTGAGCATGCTGAGGTGGCATCCATATCCTCAACCAATGAGAATGTGCCAAGTGTCCTATTGGAAAAACTTCACCACATCGTGTCTAGATTCATTGAACCTACCAAGAGAAAAAAGGGATAAAGAAAAAAATATACTTAGAAATGACTTGGTGTAAATACAAGCGGCATCACTTATTGGTCCATTAGATGGTGGCTTCTTCTACAAGTTTTCTTCTTCTATAAGCTTCTACCTAATCTATTTTTTTATTGGCCCATGAAGGCAATGTAATTTTCTAAATGGCCCACATGATGGTGCCTAATTGTAATTGGATGGGCATTTAATATTTGTCTTTGGTTATAGAAACCCTAATTAGGGCTTATGTGGTTTAATCTTGACCCTTGATTTCAAAGTAATCTTGGTCATTCATTGTAATTGAGCCCCTATATAAAGGCTTGCTCACATCATTTGTAAAGCGAGTTATGTTGGAGAATTGTTGCCAAAATACTACCAAAATTGTTCTTTATTCATTGTTGTGCTTGCATGGTGGATATATATGATCATTTTGGAGTATTGCATGGTTCTTTGCATCTCTCACTTAGATTAGGATTTCATTTCATGTTAAGTAGAAGTAGATGAATGGAAGATATTGTAGAATGGTGATTAATGGTGAAGCTAGTGTCCATACCTTTCGTTACTTGTTGATTGTAAGTAAAGTTGTAAGGTTAGTCTGGGCCTAAATTGCAAGTGTTTAACTTTTGTTGGAGATGTTCATTTAGATTGTGCCTTCATAGGATATTCATCCAAATATTGACAATGTGAAAACCATTTCTGCACCCTTAGAAGCTAGCACCTCCTATGCCTAGTTGATACGGCGAAGCAAGGACTAGTTAGAGGCTCACCCCATCATCAACATTGTTTTACATTCTTATAGTTAGATAAAATTTCTAAACCTTTATCCTTGCAAGTTATTTGGTTGGAAGTGATTGAAGAAGTAAAAGTCAAGTTGATATCCATTGAATGAATAGCGTAAGTCCCTTTGTGATAACCAGCATATCACATCAAAAGAACTAAGTGAAGTCCACGGTTAAGAAGGAACCTTGAGGTTGTCTCATTTGATCACACAATTCATCTACATTGTTTAGCATATGAGCATCCTTATTCAAGAGAGAATTGGAGATTTGGTGTTTCATCTTGAAACATTAAGTGTTTGATTACGTATGTTGTAGTGGAACAAAACTCACATCAACAAGAAGTCAATGTATTCTATAGCCCAAACACCAAGTAGTTGCATATAAAGGGCTGAGGAGCATACTTGACCCCGACGGATCTCTTCTTTATCCTTATTCAACACTTCATGACTGATTTCTTCACATAGCTAATTCCATAAGAATCTCAAAACATCATCACAACTCAAAATGATTTTTTCACTAAATCTTGCTTTAAATAAAAAATGTAACCTAGTCCTTCCTACGCTACTCTGATCTCAAATTTTTTGTTGACTCAAACCCAAATTTGCAAAGTTCAAATCTGAATCCACAAGCCAAATTCTAAGCAAATCTTTGGGATGCTTTGGTAAGGAATAAGCATATGAAGATTGCCTCTTCAAGCCACCTCAATAAACTAATCTTGCCAGCATGAGGGATTATTTTAATTTATATGCAGGAAACACTGGTTCGCCTTTCAAAACCTCAACATTTTACTTGATCCAACTTCAAGAACACTTTGTAAGACAGAAATTTGAAAAGCTTTGGGATCATATAAGCAATTGACTTCTTCTAAAGCATCACACATTATGCAGATAAATCAAAACATTACTAAGGTATATTTAAACCTTATCAAATCAGATATCACCAAAGATTTTAGGTTAGTACCTTATATCTGACAATCTATCACCAAAAATGGTCAAACCTTTTCCATCCAACCCCTAACGAAATGCCCCTTTTCTGATAGCACCTTCACAATGAATCTTTATTTCCAATATATTTCTATCTAAAGCAATCATCAGGATGTCCATAGGCATTGGCTGAGTATATAGCTTGCCGAATCATGTTACATGACTAACAATGTTAACAATGTTGAAAGGAAACATTTCAACAAAGTATTTCATTCAGTCTTTACTATCCTTGGCTGTTGTTTCTGTTTGCATACATCTGAATTGGAAATTAACAAACTACTGCCTTAAAATTGCAAATGCATCTTACTTATAAGCTTGGAATTTACAACTACCAACTTAAAATTTGGATATTTCAACTACAGTAGACACTCCCACGTAGAAGATTGCAGCATAGTTGACACTAAGTTAAAGCCTTCAGCCAAAAACACTTCTTTCTGCATCTGTAACTGAGTCCATTTTGTAGAGTTTATTAGAGAGAAAAGTTGAGGATGGTGATATTCTGGTGAGGTTTTATGCGCTGTCACTTTTCAGAAGGTAGCGACTGAGGATGACGATGAGGTAGCTAGATCCTGTAAAGATGGGGAGACTGAAATTTGGTAACTTTTGAGTTCACTCTTTCTCCTATTTCAAGGGTGACATGTATGTGGAAACAGAAGGTATGGAATACATCATTGACACAAATTTGAGAAGGAGAGAAGCAAGAAAGGATACTCGACTCCTTAAGTGGAAAAAGGAGAGTAGACAGTAAAGGAATGCCTAAAGGAACAAGAAGCATTCCTTGAGTTTTTAACCCTATTTTGTGTGTGAGGGCATCTCATAGCTAGAGCCCATTACTCTACTTTGGCCCTTGGGTAATGAAAAAAGAATAAGAACAAACAGAGACAGGCCTATGAAAGGCTGGAGATGAAGAATCCACTTAAGGCAAGAGATAACTGCAGTTATATTAACAAGGTTCTGGAAGATAATCGAAGTGGACAAGGGATAAATGAGTGAGGCAATAAGGGCTGAGAGGGCCAAAGTGATTGAATCACATCCAAAGTACCAACAAAATGAAGGACAAAACTGGACTGCAATCAAAAAGAGGTATGCAGAATTCACTCTAAAAAAAGTCTGAAATTTATTAATATTACCCTGCAAATTATAGAGCAGGCAGGATAGGGTTAAGACATATATGGAAGCATTGAAATGTAACAAGATGTCTTGGATTAGGCATCATCACCAGCCTATCTTCAAAGGCTCTGATTTTGCTGCTGGAATTGCAGATCATCAAATATTGGATACAATTCATCTTGCATGCAGGATTATTACAATATGAAAGTAAAGCCACTTGAAGCACCTGTTGACATGAGCAAGCTTTGCCTTAGGAAATCAATGCCAATGAGCTAAGTCACAAGGTTCGAGTTCGAGTTTGAGTTCGGCAACAATAAAATTCGGATGAAGTTCCACAAGGACAAAAAGCTCGAAAAAAAAATTGCAATTAAATTTGATTTTTTTTAAATATAAGTAATATAGTATATCATTGAAAAATAACTAACTTTGAATAAATTGATACAATTTTTTTGTTACTTTCCTCAAATGGATATATATATATATATATATATATATATATATAATTTATTATTTATAAATAATATATAAAACATAATATAAAGAAATCATATTAAAAATATATAAATAATGTTTTTTAACAATATAAATATGTAATTTTATATAAAAGTATATTTTTATTAATAAATGATATCTACTATATTTAAAAAACAATAATAATATTAACATATAAAATAATATTATCTAAATATATAAAAACACAATATCAATACATAGTATTACTATTAATAACATTAATAATTAAAAAACTGCTATACACAGCAGAACAAATATTATTCGAAGCACGACACTCGAATCCTCTCTCCAGGCACGACCCTCTGCAAATTACTCTGTTCGACAGCATGGCACACACGATCCCTTTGATTGATGTCGTCTGATGTTCTAATTTCCATATGTCTGTGGATAGTCCTTCCCACCCATCCGAGAAAAGATAAAACGCGATTAGCATCCAAAAAAATGCACAAAAAACCTCTTCATGCAGGGAATAAAAACGCCGAAAACCCTAAAAACATTTTTTCAAGACGATGCCGCATATCCATACGAACATTAGGCGAATTTCAATGAATATTTTATAATGTTTTGAATTTCGCCGAATTTCAAACCTCATGGCTGAAATTCGGCGAACCCTATGACTTAGCCAATGAGGATGCACGGTAGTATGCTTTGGAAGAAATTCATTAACCTTTGAGTTGGGGAAAAAGATATCAGTTCATATTCCTTATTTAATTCTTAAATGCAGTAAAGGCTTCTCAGTATTTATTAATTTAATTCACATAGACATTGGCCTTATTAATTACCTTGGGATTAGTATTATTCAGTAGACAAAAAACTTTATCTTGTCAAGGAATCTAGATGAACGATTTTTCTAATCATTTTTATGCAACACATATAGCATAGTCTTAATGCTGCTATCATGGTTAGATTTCCCTTCCTTGCTGTTTTCTTCCCATAGAACCAAATTAGAATGCATAGATAGACTAATGATGTAGGTATTTCTGAATATTTATGAACAATCTAGAGTTAATTGTTCAAGATTTCAGGATTAAAATCTACAATGTGCTTATTTTAGTTTTGCATGCATTTTGAGAAATGTTTATAAATTTTCTTATGGTTTTCTATTTTGTAGCCTGTCTGCTCAATGGTTATGTGACAATTCATTTCCAGCCTGCCTAATATCAGAAATATTATGACAATGCTATCTGCCTTCACTGTTATAGTTAAAACCCGAAGTCACTATCTTGTTTAAACTTTAGACAACAATTTCAAATGCTGAATCTTTCAAGCTTCAAAAAAGTGTGCGAAGATTTCAAGGAAAAACAGAAACAATTGAGGAGAGACAGGTGCATGTATGTATGTGAGAAAGCTTCAAAGAAAGTGAGGTTGCCGATGCTATTACTCCAAAGATGAGATCTGAGAAAACCAATAAGGTTTTCACTTTTCAATGGCCTCAAGTGAAAATTTCAAAAAGCACAATAAAGAATACCAGAAACAAAAAGAGCTTCTAGATTTGATGTATTGATATCATAAATAGCTTAGCACAACAGAAAAGTAAATGACAACAAACCTGAAGTGTTAGTGCACTTGTATGTTTGGTCACCAGAAAGTTAGTCAAGTTTACAAGGTAAGCCATTGCAGAGTTCACCACCAACAAAAATACCATGAACTTATCCTGTCTTGCAAAAGCTACACATAATTCCATCACATTAGGTTCAATTGTTAGTACAGCAGGCAGCAAAACCAGAACAGCTATTGGGGCCATGTAAAGCAGCAGATTCATGGAGTCCAGTTTTTCCCTGTAATAGACATTGAGACATGGATCAAAGATTTAATATAGTATATTTGAATGAAAGAAATAAGTCTGGGAAGAAAATATTAATAAGAGCGAATAGGCTTGCATTGTGACCTCTATAATTTATGCTACATCCTATTTAATTTACTCATACAGATCATGTCAGGCAAGGATAACAACCAGAAATTATTTGTGTTACTGCTAATCAGTACATATTACTTATAACCAAAATTCGATGCAGTGATTCATAAATATCATGATTTATGGTGTGAATAGTAGTAAAATCTGCCAAAATACATATTTCACTAACCCGTCAGAAGAAAACAGTAGTCCTTGAACATATTTTAGAGCCCGCACAGCAGTCGCACCAATACACATAAGGAGACCTCTATAATTTATGCTACATCCTATTGAATTTACTCATACAGATAACGTCAGGCAAGGATAACAATCAGAAATTATTCGTGTTACTGTTAATCAGTACAATCAGAAATTATTCATGTTACTGTTAATCAACATCATGATTTGTGATGCGAACAGTTGTAAAATCTGCCAAAATACATATTTCACTAACCCATCAGAGGAAAGAAGTAATCCTTGAAGGACGGATTTTAGAGCCCGCGCAGCAGTCGCACAAATACACATAAGGAATCCATATAAATGGAAACTCGGTTCTCCCTGCTCCCACAATAGCAATAGTTATATTGTTGTCAACAACTCATTCACCAATTAATTAAATTTCTTCTAATGATGTTACTATAATTCAACCAAAGCAACATCTCTAACAGATAGTATAGTGTCTAAAAGATGTTAAATTGTTAATAATTGAACTAACAGCCTTTCGAACAGAAGATGCATTGAAAGAAACTCAGAAGCTTGATCTCTTTGCAAGCTTGACCACAATTATTGTTTCCCTTTAAAGGAATCAATAACAGAAAAACACTTCCAAGGGTTTTTACTCAAAATGATGATTTTAGTTTTGAGCTATTATACATTCTTTGAAAGCAATTAGTATGTTGAAAAAACTTACAAATCCTGAAGATTTAATTCAAAGCATGACCATAGTTATCAAATCCACGAGATAATTTTCATGCCCCTATTCTTTTTTATGATATTCAGCTATGACAAAGGGATGTTATCTTTAGAAATTAAAGATCGCCATATATGAATAGAATTATTTGATACTGACATGACCTTGATAAAAATTACTTGAAGAGTAGCCTGATTGTCAGCTTCAGTATCGTCAATATCTTTTTTGTTTCTTAACACGATTTTAAATATTAAACTTTGTAAAAAAATAAAGAACAAATCTTAAACCACTAAAAATTTAAAAAGTTGTTTTAAGCATGATCTAGTTATCAAATTTTCCAATCTTTTACTTTACTTTGATTTTGATTTGTTTGTTAGCATTATAATTTGAACATTTTAGTGGGACACAAAATGGAACCACTCATTGACTTAAAAGGGGAAGCTCCTTGTAAATAAAAAATAAGGTAATCTAATCAATATGTACTTACCATCTACAGTTTATACAATATTTTTTGGGTGGTTCAACCTCATGCTAAATAAAACTAAGGCATGCCCTTTTGGAATCGCCTAGGCAAAAGGATAACATGTTCAACTCAAGGAAAAGTTTGTTTTCTTTTTAATCGAATGAAAACCCTACAACTATTTCACGCTTATAAGCATCGTCAATACACAAGACTAGAATCTGTTTACACAGCATAAAAACTTGGCAAATCAAAAGGAAAACAATGTATGCAAAGCTCAGATGATTACACTTCTCTGAACATTGCAATACAAAGCCTACAATGTTAAAAAAAATTCAATTTACCTCATTTGTGCAAAAAAGCAAGATATTACAATTGCTTGATTATCTTCTGGATTAGATCGTGTAAGAAGTTTTGACATCAACATTTCGAATCACACTCCGTGATTCATCATCGGGATGAAAATGTTCAAAGAATTACATTCACAGATTTGAAGACAGTTTTCAAACGCCCATAACTCACTCATTTTAGCTACTTTTTCAGTGCATTTTTTTTAATTTGGTGTAGCTTCTCGTGCTCTTCTCTGATCTGGAATTCGATTTTCATTTTGGTTCATGGATATTTCTGAAAATTTATTTTTTCACAGTTGTAGCTGTGTAATCCTTGTTTTTGCAACTTTGGAGGCTTCGTTCGGGCTCATACAGACACATTTTCAAGTGTCATTTTTTTTTAAAGTGCATAATTTTTTGTCTACTTTCCAAATTTGCTATCATTTTATAGCCTTATTTGGACAAAAATATCTTTCAGAAATAGGTTCTTTTTGTTAATGTTAGTAGCTGCGAGAGAGCTTATTTTACCTGTGTTGATTCTTCTCTTCGAAAGTATGTAGTATTGATTTCATCATTGCTGAGTATCACCTTTAATGGTTGCCATCTTGAAGTTCGAGTGTTGTTGCTGCTGTTCTTCTGCATATCATCTTCTCTTCATGTCATCTCAAATGGTCTCTCGATTTGCATTTGGAGTTAATTATTATTAATATGCCTCTTCTTGCGTGGCAGTTTATCTTGTGCCTTTGTGTTTCATATTCCTATTCGTGGAAGATCGTGTAACTTCTGCATGAGCATGTGAAAAGGTTCTTGATTGCCGTTGAAGACTCTTCAGATTCATTTACCTTCGATGGACTCTTGTTATTCTAATTGAGCAGTCTGAAGTTCATACTTCTCACTGCCTATATATTGGAGACTTTTTTATGCTCATTGGTTTGGCATTCTTTATTCTACAGCATACATGTTATATTTTGTATTGTATCAGGTGGTTAACATTTTTCTGAGAATTCTGAGTATTTAAGAAAGCTGAGACGTGCGTATATATATATATATATATATATATGGTTTGATGCTCTGTTATGAACCTTTTTAAAAGGGCAGTTTGGTTGTGCTATGATTAAGTGTGATTATCTCAGTCTTGTGAAGAAATCGAAATAATCTCTGAGTACTCATTTTGTATGAGTTAAGAGTCTCAGATTGGGAGATTTTGTATTCACATTTTTGTATTCATAATAAAGACTATCATTTGGCGGGCTGGATTTTTCACCCTCGGTGAGGAGGGTTTTCCCAGGATAATACTGAGCTTTGTCTTGTTCTTGTTGTGTTTCTTCTTTATAGTTATTTTCATATTTCTGGTTCATTAAATTCAACACTTTTTGGGGCAATTGTAATCATTGTAAGGCTAGGATTTCAGTTAAATCCTTAGTTATTTTAATTTGAGTCTGATTTGGCCTCAATAAGGCAGTTGTAAACATCAAAATCAGAAGTCCACTTAGCTCTTGTTTGGCAAGTGGCAATTGTACACGCACTACATATAAAGTGACAAAATCATCTTTTTTTTAGGGGGGTAGGGGGGGAAGGGGGTTCTTTGATTGAGTGCATTGTGGGGGAGTGTAATGATTTGTTGATCTAATTTTGTTATGCGAGAAGTGTATCATTGGTGTAATCATGACTGATTTAATTACTTTGAGTTTGGAGAAAGAAAACTATAAGCAATGGAGTGATCTCATTCTCGCTCATCTTAGTGAAGATAATCTATTGCCATATTTGTATAGGGAACTTCCTAGTCCCGGTGACCCTTGGGATGCTAGTCTTTTGGACTCTTGGCAAAAAAAAATCCAAGTTCTTTATTACCATATTGATATGGACTTTATGGATTCACTTATTGGCTTGAAGACTCCTCGTGATATTTGGACATACATTCTGGAGGTATATGAAGACCATGATTCTTCACCATTTCTTGATGCTCCTCTTCCTTCTTCAAAGCAGATAACCCATGATGATGATCCTTTGAAGGAGATTTCAAATGCTTCAGAGGTTCCAGGTTCTCCAATTGAGATCACTTCTATTGTTGCTCTTGATGATGCTTGTATTCCTACAATCTTGGATGCTTGTGATTCAGTGCAATAGAGTATTCTTTATCTTCTAGACACAGTTTCATGGGATGACTTCTTGACAGACATTGCAGGTTTGTTTGTGGAGTCTCACATTTCAGATTTGGGAGACACTATTGATGACATTCATCTTATCTTTGATGAAGATGATTTTTCTTTAGTTGTTGTGAGGGAACACTCTGGCCCTCCTCTTCATTCTCCACTTGATCATTCTTTCGAGTTTGACATGATTGTGGATCCTTTGATACAGCATTTGGAGGAGGTCTCTTTATCTTCAGAGGAGGCATTTGAGTCTTTGGAGATTGGCATTCATGAGTCTCTTCCTTCACTTGGTATGCCACATTGCTTGGTTCAGGTTGATCATGCTTATGTGTTGGAGACTCCCATTCAATTTTCAGAGGCATTCATATTTGTGATAGTTGTGGCAATAATGTTGTCACTTCATCTTTGTCTTTGGAGCTTGTTCACAATTAGTTACCATTGGTTCCTTGTTTGTCACCTTCTATTGGGTATGTTCTTGATTGGTTCGTGACATCTTTATCATTCAAGGACATAGGGACACATGAGCATAATTTAGAGACATCATCATCATACTACATTTGGATTCCTCTTCCAAACTCCTATCCAAAATGGGAAGTTTGTACTTTGTCTATCTTCTTCTTAAAGGGAGAAATGTTGTTTGTAGGCATTGGACTATGTTTTGCCTTCAAGAACTCACCATTATTACAGGACGTTGTTCATTATGGGGGGGATATCATGTCTTCTGGGTTCCTTCCTATTGGGGGATACTTGATTGTATATACATGATGTATGGAGTCCTAGGGGGGTCTTGAGTCCTCCATCCCTCCATGCATCATGCATCTTGTTTATTTTCATCTCTTTTTGGAGGGGAGTTTTGTCCCGTGAGGTTTTCTCCCTTTCTCCGTTTTATGAGAGATTGCATTTGCATATTGTACATGGGTACCTAACATGGCCTAGTAGTCGGGACCCATCTTGCATTGTGAAGTGCATTCCCCTAAGTTGCAATTAAGGGGGGTGTTGGTGTAATTAAATATTCTTAATTACACTTTACTTAGGATAATGCGCTGCATAGTAGTTTGCATATGAGACACTTAGGAGTTTGCATCTTATTTTTGCACATGGTGTAGGAGAAACTCCACTTTAGGTGGTGATAATTGTTATCTCATTCCACTTTATGTGTGAGATCCACCTTTAGTGCTCTTAGTACATTATCATCCTCACATGTTGCACATACTTCATCTTCTCCTTATCATGGTCTCTTATTGCTTTGCCTATATAAGTAGGCACATCTACATGATGTAATCAAGCATGTTGTGTATTATTGAGCATTAATAAATTCAGTCAATTAATTGATCATAACATATTGTCTCTTTCTTGTGCTATTCATTGGGCTTCTAGATCTTGGCATATTGCCTTAGGCAAATTCTTACACCTATGAGTTGGAGCAGCCTATAAATAGCAGGATTCACAATGTGTTTCAAGTATCTCGCCTCAAAAGGGTATTAGGGCAACATATTACCCCATGTCTAGAGTTGCTACCATTAGATGATGAAGGAAAAATGATTTTGGAACCGAAAACCATCCTTAACATGCGAGAAAAGAGATTAAGGAATAAAACTATTGAGGAAAACCTCGTCAAATGAAAGGGTTTACCTATGGAAGATGCTACATGGGAAGGAGTCAAGATCTTCAACCATCCAGCTCCAAAATTGCTCGAGGACAACCAATCTCAAGAAGAATGGATTGTCATGACCCCACCTTGACATATATCCATCACACGTAAAAGGAAGAAAAATGTTAAAATATCAATTTACAGCAATAATCAGAAAATGGCCTTATTAACAAGACTTTGCCATTCTCTATCCTGACTGATTTCTACACATTAGGGTCTCTTTCATAATCAGCAGTTTGTGAGATGAACAAGTTACTTAACAAGATGGATTCCCAAATGCTACATGAAGTGAAGAGGCACGGGGTCAGTTGGTCAAAGGCAGCGATCAAAATCAGCATGATAGAAAATGGAATTAAGGAGAATTATGCTTACAATAACAACCAAGTTCCATGACTCGGACTCGCCTATGACTCGGCAAGGTCGACTCGACCCGTGACTCGGCAAAATGAAAAAACAGAGATTTTTTAAGATTTAAAACTTGTTTCATGCACCCATTATTGAATAAAGCTTAAAGACACTATAACATCATCAAATAGAAGCTAATTTGATCACATACATAAACATACATCCATCACATAAGTACAAATGTAAATTGTAGCTGAAGGAAATAGAAAACATAGATATGCAGAATTATAATTATTGTCAAATGTATATAAAATCCATGACATCAAATGTTCCCAAACATATGTGTAAACAAAAACTAGTAGATGGCTCATGCTCTAGCTTAGCCTCAACCTCAGCCTCAAAGTAGTCTGTCTGCCTCCTACAAATGCGTCTGAGGTAGGTCCTAGATGATTGAAAAGCCATAGTCTCTACTTGTGAGGTGCCACTCTGATCAACATCAATTGCACGGGCAGCTGATCGTGCTCTATCCTCTTCCTCTGCCATAGCCACAGCCTCATCCTCTCTGTCTGCCTGGTAAACCCACTCATGGTCCTTCTTGTGAGGTTTTCACACCATTGCCCCATTGCAAATGGGGACCCCTTTTTGCTTTGGCTATAGGAGTAATGGCCTTAAGTAGTCTTTGTTGGTGGCATTTTTCAGGTCCCTAGGTCTGGCAAGTGAGGTTTGATTGATTTTGGCCTACTGGGAAGTCATGTTTGTCTGGGATATGGACGAGAGCTAAGCTAAGTCTGTCATGGGGATGGAGTCGAAACCAAGTGATTTGTGATAGAATGAGTTAAAACCCTTTGAGAATCCTAGTTCCAGCTTCAGTTTGACCTTAGAAAGCCAGGACAGATTGTGGGAGGTAACCTTGTTGAAGGCCTGCTAAATCGTGAAATTTGGCTAAGTCTAGAATTTTTCGAAAACCCCCAAAATCTAGAATCTGCATCTTAACTCCTATGAAGCTGGAGCCTATCTCAAACATCCTGAAAGTATTTATACAAATATAACTTAAAGTATAAGAAATTAAATAAGTCATGACCCATGACCCGACAGGTCATGCTGGCGGGTCATGAAAACCCGGTCAACTCAACTCGACCCGCGGGTTGTCAAAACTCGCACAACCCACGGCGAGTTATAACCCTTGATCAAATTACCATTAATTAGGGGCAAAGGTCATATGAAATGAGTCACCATTTTTACGAGGGTGGTTTGTGGAAGAGACATACCCTTCCCACCAATGAAGGGGATATATGAGCAGCAGATTAACCATTCAATGAGGCATCGATCCAAGGACAAATCTGATATAAGGGATCAGATCCATATATACAGCTATTGTGCATTGCATCAAAAATTTGGTATGAAGTTGAAGTATTTTATGCAATCAATCTGCCTATATACATTTGTTGATATTGATTTCTAAGTATTTAATACAATAAATCTTCTTATATGCATCAATAGATATTGATTACAATAAGATCAAAACTTATGTTATATTTCTATATATATGTATGTATGTATGTATGTATGTATGTATCAATCAAATATAAAGTTGGAGGAAGTAAGTTAGGGAGATGCGTTTTACCAACTCCCCCAAACTAAGTAGACCACCCCAAGGGATGGAACTGTTTAGTTGGGCGTTCCTACCTATTGTGGGCTGAGAGACAAGTTGATTAACCCAAGGGATGGAACTAATCATAGTTGGACGTTCATGTTGCTTGTGGGATAAGAGGCAAGTTGCCATGATTTGAATCATTCTATCGAGCTTAGTTGAGTTGGGTAGTTTATTGGCACCCTTCTGGGTTTCCTACCGAACTAAGCTATGATTAGTTATAAGATTGTCAACTATTCATAATAATTATCATAATTTGCTTATTCACTAACTAATGTATTTTTTCATTATTTATGAAATTATTAATGATTAATTAAGTTCACTTTAGTATGTTGTTGTTGGAATTGTTGTTTTTGTGCACATATAGTTTAATTCCAATTTGGGGACATTACACCATAATAGTGAGCCCCATTGATTCAATGCAACAAGACATCTTTCATCTTCAAGCCATAGCTACTTGGGATTCATATCTTGCAGACATCCTTGTTTCTGAAGTCTCAAATTGCAGATTTTGAGGATTATTTTGAGGACATTTGTCTTCTCTTTATTGATAGGGACATCATCATTGTTAGCCCACCATCTTCATCACTTCCAAACATAGATACTTGAGATTCATATCATGTAGACATTTAATCCTTGGTTGTGGAGTCTCAGTCGCAGATTTGGAGGTTTATCTTGAGGACT
The DNA here is from genome assembly GCA_018584345.1 of Thuja plicata. NCBI lineage: Eukaryota > Viridiplantae > Streptophyta > Pinopsida > Cupressales > Cupressaceae > Thuja > Thuja plicata. The sequence continues at coordinate 112,957 of MU225108.1, read as the reverse complement.
GCATCTCCTCTTTGTTGACAGCCTCATTAGTGTTATCAACCCATCTTCATCGCCCATGGAACTTGTTCTACATTGGTCTTCACAAGTTTCTAGACTAACATCATCTTGTTCCAACATGATGACATTTGAGCAATTTTCAGAGACACGTCATTTGAATTTGGATTACTAATCTTTCCAATTTATGAGAATGGCTTCTCCAATCACCAATGGATTTGTTTCTTCCTGAGAGGAGAAATGTTGTTTGCAAGCAATGGATCTAGATCTATCTTCAAGCTTTCACCAATGGCACAAAAACTACTCCTTTATGGGGGGATTCCTATACTCATTTTCTCTCTCCTGTGAGGGGGACATCTATTGTACTTGTGTGACAATGTCATGTCCCCTCTTTAGGCCGAACCTATTCTATTTTGCAATTAACTCTTATGGTCCCTCGGGAGTTAATTGTCACGCAAGGAGGCTCAATCAAGAGGACACAATAGTGCGCCACCTTGCCTTAGTTAGGACCAATCTTTATATTTTGAATTTGGGCGCCCACATTTGGCGCTGCCAGCTTTGAGATTTAGGACTTAGCTTTGCATATTTAAGTAAGTCATTTGATTGTTCTTTGGCATCATTCACAGCATATCACTTATTGTGTCTACAATTCCGATTGAGGAATTAAGCATTAGAGAGCAGTTTTGGAGGTGAGAGATCCTCCCTAGTCTGCTGGTTTTTCCATAAAGGTGAAGTCACTTTGTGACCTCTTATTGGACTAATCAGACTTATCATCTTTTGTAGATCATTCTCTGAGATCCAAATCATTGGCAAGTCTAGGCATTCAACATATATCTTCGGTGTCATATTCGCGGCTATACACAGCAACATACATATCCTCATCGTAGATCTCCATACCAAGCAGCAATTACCATTATCCCTGCACACGCAACAATATACATCTTGCAAACAGTATTATATGCATCAATCCTTGCCGAGTTGACATGTGCAATACCACATGAGGCTGTGACATCAATCACTCATTGCGATAATTGGAAGTGACGCCAATACCATGGCATATCACTATCCATATCAGGCGGTGATCACTCATTTCATCATTGTCGATTGATCACAGGAGTTCAATACATCATTGCACATGTCTTTTGCAATGACATCAAATACATAGCACAGATGATCCGATAGACATCCAAACCATCATTACTCATTGCACGCAGAGGTTTGTTAGCCGTAGTTTAGTTAGTCGGAATAATACTTTATGTTTTGATTAGTGATAGCAATGTAGTGACAATCGTTCTCAAGTAGTTGTAGGAACCGATGGTTGGTATGCTCAACCAACCGTCGTGTACTTTATAAATATAATCTAGCACCGAGAATAGGTTACTGTTGATACGACATTACATGGAATGAAAGCTTATCTTTTTGCAAATATTATGTGTATGGTGTTTTTTAGATTATTATGTTCCTTATGTTATTGTGTGGATCTTCCTGTTTACTCTGAGCATAAAACAAATAACCCCGTCGGGAGTAAACATGTTGGCGTCGTTGCCAAGTTCGAATCCAGAGGTCTGAGCAAATGCAAATAGGTGGGATGGCAGAAAAATGGGTTGCACCTACGATCAAGAATTTTATTGGTGACTAACAGCGACACTGAGGACAATAGGGAAGAAACCCGAAAAGACCAGTTGACAGAGAATTTGGTTCAGGCATGGGAAGTTTTGGTTGACCAATACATCAGCGGGAGGCTCAGGAGAGAGTGGTCCTGGCTAACATGGTACGTGTCGATCTCACGGTGAGCACTCCTGTGTACGATCTTCTGGGAAGCCTTCCAAGATTGTTGGCCCGCACATTGATCAAATTCCGAGAACGGCGTGAGGCAAGAGAGAGGGAACACCGCAAGCAACAGATACTACAACAGTAAGAGGACCAAAATCGGAGGGAAGAGGAGCATGACACAAGTAGACGTCGTACCTTCGTCAATTCAAATAATTAATGCCCCTTCTTCCGAACAAGAACAAAAGGAAACATACTAGGAGAGATACAGAAGCAGAGAGGGAAGCGGGAAACCTCTATAAGAAGATCTCTGCGAATCCAGGAGCAAAGTGAGAGGCGACGACGATTGCAGAGAATTGTCACGGAATCTCTAAGTCCCCCACGAAGCAGGAGTCGGAGTGTCAGCCAAAGCCGGAGTGGCGGGAGGCAGAGGCCTATCGGCGAGGAAAGCAGAACACAACCTACAAGGAAAGAGTGAGAGGAAATTGAAAGGAACTTACCACTCCCTGACAAAGTAGAGGACCTTGCCGACCAAGCGAGCAATCCTTCAGTAAGGGTAGTGACAAATGAGGAGAGTTCAAAGTCTAACTCCATACCGAGTGAACTGTCCCTGCCATCCGCATGGGAGGAAGACAACGAGGAAAGGAACCTCCACAGGGAAGTAGCGGAGGTATTTGAAAACACCCTATTGGGCTTTGAGAACTTGGTTATATTAGGGGTACCAAGGATAGGGGCCCAGAACCAAAAATTCTAGGGAGAAGGGAGCACCGAAACGAGGGAGCTAACCAAAGTGTGGACGACGTTGGAGGGGTTGAAAAATCGCGCATGGCCAAAGGTGCAAGTGAAGCACAGGTACGCGGAGAAAGAACAAATTCATCCGAGTCCAACACGCACGGTGTCAACCGAACAAGAAAAATGGTAAACACCCCGGAGAAGCAAAAACTCTCCAAATTCACGGGGGATGGATCAGAGGACCTTGCCCGCCACTGCAAAACATGTGTGACCATATGGCAAGAAAATGGTGAAATCGACCATGACTATTGGTTGAAGGCATTCCCTGCTACCTTACGTGGAGTCGTCGTTGAATGGTACGAAAATCTATCAAGAACATACAGAACATCTTGAGATGACTTGAGGGCGTTTGAGGAAGAATTCAAACTGCTACGTGATGAGAATTAGGTAGTAGCGGAGATCTACAACACAAGACAAGGGAAGAATGAGACTGTATGAGCCTACAACCATAGGCTAAGAGAACTCCTTGATAAATTGGAAAACCAGCCAGCGAATGGACTGAAAAAAAGGTAGTTCATTGAAGGACTAATTTTGTCCTTACAGAAGAAAATGAAAGTGGTACCTCCTTCCTACGCGGACACCTATAACCGCGCAATGGACATCAAAAGTGAGAACAAGACATCCCAAGGGAAGAAAAAAGCTAGTGATGATGACAGTACAGACGACAACATTGACGGAGAATCCAAGACTGTACAAGCTCTTCGAAGGGCTATGATGTGAATGATGAAGGAAATGAGAGCCAAGAAAGAAGCTACGAGAGATGGCAAAGAATTGTGGTGTATTGACTGTAAGGTTTGACGCAGTCATGGCAGGAGTTTCCCCAATGGAGATGGTCCAATGATGCAGCAAGAGTCAACATAGCGGAAACAACCATCTCAGAAACAAGAATAGATAATCAACATGCCATAACAGATCTTCGCATCATCACAGAATCAAATATTTACGTCACATTGGCCTGCAACATGCAGCTTACATTCTCAGGCTTACATACCCATTGTCAAAACCAAATCCTACTATCCTAACCTCAAGGAGGTATGTTACAACTTATTCTTTCACTACTCAGTTGCCACTAAACAAAGATCAAAATCCTCAATATATAGAGCCTTCGCAACACATATGTCGGCCGGATCAATTACATTTTCAGATCCTACTATCCTAACCTCAAGGAGGTATGTTACAATTTATTCTTTCACTACTAGTTGCCCCTAAACAAAGATCAGAAGCCTCAATATATAGAGCCTTCGCAACACATATGTCGGCCAGATCAATTATATTTTCCAAGACTAAGAAAATGTAATACAGAAATATAGGTCAGGATCTAAATCATAAGGATCTAGATGCCAAGATGTAGAAATGACACGCGATCCAAGAGACATCGGCAAAAGATCCAAGAACATCTTGGTTTGAGCCACCAAGCTTCGTCGATCAAGAAATTGCTTCGCAACACCAGAAAACACCATCTGACCATTAGAATATGAAGAACGCATAGAACTGACCATGAATCTTTAATATCTCCATAGTGAAGTATCCAAATGAGGTGCGAACCCAGACATAAGTACAACATGATGTCCAGAACAAACCCTCAAGTTCGCAACAGCAAATGATCCAAAACCAAGAAACACCACTAAAAAACTGGAAAACAGAAACAAAACTGAAATGAAATATTTTTGGGTGATGCAAGATTGCCAATGACCAAAGGATGCTCCTGCATCAAGGTCGAAGGCCACACAAAAGCGAAATGCCTAAAGAAGTCCTTTTGCGACATCTCCCAAATACTAGGGCACTCCATTAAGGAGTGCATGTACAACCTGAAAGCCAGGAGCACCCAAGTGCTCTTTGCTCAAGGAGAACAGGCAACCCCACCGACCACACCACCCAGGCCTAGAAACTCTAATGCCTCGCCAGGTCGATACTATAACAACCCGCAAGGAAACAACAACAACAATAATAGCAATAACAATACACCTAGAAGCTGCATCCAATACAATGCGAAGGGGCGACCCATGATATAATGCCAGAGATGCATCGAGTGGGGCCACTTCACACGGGACTATCAAAGCGGGCAAGGAGGTGGAAGTATGTTGTGCAAATGGTGTGGTCCAGGCAACCATGAGGACACTGACTATCCCGAAAAAAGGGGTGAACATGATAGACATCACAAACCTAGAGGAGGAAGTGTTGGCAATCACTACGATGCATGCCGAGAAGGCGACATACCCTGACCCTCGTACGGAGAAAGAAAGGTTGAGGGAAGCAAAGCCGACATTGAACGAGCAATGGAGGAACGAAGAATGTCACATGGCACTGTAAGCACCTCTCTGCGGTCGATGTCGGAAACAAACATTATGTGGCAGATGTTACAAGCCACCGTACACGTGCAGGTGGCAGACCTTCTGGAAACCATGCTACAATTAAAGGAGGCAATTACCAACGTAGTTGGTAACTACACTAGCGACTAGGACAAAGGCATGCCGACCGAGGAACAAAAAGATAGTCCCACCACAGACCCAATTTTACTAGCGGTCAGCGTCAGGAGGACCCCCGCGATGGTCTAAATGAAAATAAAAGGACGGAGACAAATGAACACCATCATGGACGGAGGATCCAACGTAAATGTACTACCGAAGGAAACATGGAAAGCCCTCGGCAAGCCAACACTCTGGCCACCAACCTTCCATTTGGTGGGTGTCGACCAACATGGCATCAAACCAAGTTCAACGCCAGCTAAGGGAATTGTCAGGCTAGTGTGCATAGCTTTAAACTCCATTTCTGTTCTTTGTTTCTTGTTTTCCATTTAGTTATATTTACTATCGATGGGAATGCTAGGAAAGAATGAACATGTGACATTGAATTAAGCTGCAGCTAACGCAAAATGGGAGAACTTTTAAACTAAAGTAAAAGTTTTTTTTTTTTAATTTAAAAGAAAACAAAAAATGTTCATCAACTTTAAGAGCTTTGTGTTTAACTTTCGTTTTTTATTTATATATTAAATGAGTCTCAGTTGACGTCTTTGATCATTGTAAATCTTTTATATTCTCTGTTATCTCGAAATTACAGAAAGAGGATCAAGCATACTCTTGGATATACCAGAAAAGAATTTCTTGGATCTTGAAATGAATTTAGAGTTTTTACATGACCTTGCATGGATTGCTAAGGCTAAGATAACAGTGAAAAATTATAGTCTCATACTGATTTCCTAACGCTGTCTTTTACCTTTCCCACTTTGAGCCGCATTGGGTGCTAGAATAGTTGTAGTGTCGGCAAGATCAGTGAGCTGTCAAAGCCCAAGAATTGATAGTTGATTTCCAAGAAAGGAACCATCATGGACATGGGGTGGCTCACTGGCAGTATCGAGTCTTCTTCAGCTGTTCTAAGACAACCTCTACTTTTGTTTCCCTCTTCCGAGATTTGGTTGTTAATGTTTAAACAATTATAGTTAGTAGGTCTACCTAAGGTTAGCCGAGTGTAGTAACTTCCAGCTGGTTGTCTAATTGAACCGGAGAGGGTGAAAGTTGACAGTTGATCCTATGTGATTACAAAACCTTGGCCAAGGTGTGATAGGATAGAAAAGTCAGCTTGCAAGGTAATCAGATACACCCTAGTCAGAGAGTCATCACCAAGTTGGCAACTGCTATAGGGTGTTGGCCGACTAAGAGTGTAGGTTCCTTCACTAGTTCCAAGAAGGCTTAGTAACCATGTTACGCCCTTTGCAAAGGGTCAGGCCGCTTCAGTAGAAGTGAGCAAGGGGGATTGAGTTTCGATCCATGGTTGGGTGGTTAAACGCCCCGGTGATGCTTTTTCCCCAGGTGTCAGCAGTTCGCTGAAGATGGGAAAAACAAGAAGATTGTTCTATTCCCTGCATGAGTATTATAACAGTAAGCTTTTCTTTTCTCGCTTCTCTTTCCATTAAGCTTTTCTCTTCAATTTACTAGCATTTGGTTTTGATTCTTAGCAATGTTGCATTTCACTTTTACTTCTTTACTTTTACTTGCGCTTTAAAAAAAAATTATATATATAAGTTAATTTCTTTCTTGTACGTTGTTCGTTAGTTTTATTTTCTCATTAGAACAGCAGTTTTTTTGTATGAATGTTGCAGTATATTACAACAGGATACAGGAGATCAGAAGGGGGGAGATATACCTAGCATGGACGTAGAGATGGATAGCCTCTTGGAGAAGTTCAAGATGAGGTTGGCGATATTCCACCACCCTCACCAACACTATTGACAGTGCAACACACTGACGAGCAGAGAGAGGAGGCACCATTGGCCTTACGGTGAGGTTATTGAGGTAGAGGAAGGGAGCACCCAGCAGGGGAACATCTCCCTCCAAGAGGAAGGGGTGACAGGAGACATTGGCAAAGATACTATGCCAGAGGCCTCCATTCAGCAATTCTTGGCAGAGCTAGAGGGGATGGTGATAGAAGCACGTGGGGTGGAAGACCTCTCCAGGCAGTTAGACATAGGCCCCATCACAATGGAGGCAGAGAGGCTTCTAAGATTCATGCAGAATGAGTGTGAGCGAGATTTCACAGAGCACCTCAGGGCCCACGGATGGCCCCACACAGAGACTGCAAAGATGTTGGAGGAATGGGGTAGACCACACATTCCAGGGGGACAGGCAGGTATGATGGGTGTCCTTTACAGCATGGAGCAAGCCTTCCAGGATGCATTCCTTCAGCTCCAACGGGTGACCCAAACCACGCGAAAGGCAGAAGAGGAGAATACTCTGGCACTGGAACGAGAGGTGGCTTTGCGGGAGAGAGTGGTCAAGTTGGAAAACGAGCTAGCTCGGGAGAAGATAGCCCATGCAGGGAAGGAGCAATTGGCAGCCACTTCAGTGACACTAGAGAGCACAAAGAAGGATTTGATGAATGCACTCACGTTGCTGAAGGCAGCACGGGAAAAACAGATGATAGCAGATCAAGATCTTCGACTCCTGCGACCGACGTCCTCCACCACTCAAGGACGTCCTCTCATCCTTCTTCACAGTAGATTTGCTTATGTAACATCAGCCATTTTTGTTTTTTCATCTGGAAGATGACTTCTTTTTTGGGAGTGTTGATATTAGTTGCAGTATAGTTAGTCGGAATAATACTTTATGTTTTATGTTTTGAGTAGTGATGGCAATGTAATGACAATTGGTTCTTGGGTAGTTGTGGGAACCGATGGTTGATATGCTCAATCAACCGTTGGGTACTTTATAAATGTAATCTGGCACTTAAAATAGGTTACTGTTGATACGAGATTACATGGAATGAAAGCTTATCTTTCTGCAAATATTATGTGTATGGTGTTTATTCTGGATTATTATGATCCTTATGTTACTGTGTGAATCTTCTTGTTTACTCTGTGCATAAAACAAATAACCCTGTAGGGAGTAAACAAGGTTTCATTCCAAATATTGGATTCATTTCATATCACAATCTGCCATACACAAAGATGTCGAAGTCATCTATCAGCATTGTTGTTACCTTACCAATCGCATGTCATATATTACTGCTACATCAGCAACGTAACAAGAGTCATGGACATCCATCAATATCGTTGTTACCGTCCATCATCCATCATCTACAAACAGATCGCATATCAATCATATATTATCACTACATCAGCGACATATTGATTCCAAGAGCCTTGCACATAATTGAAGGACACTATACCTATTGCGATCTTCATTCCATTCGATATAGCTGATCATAGTGGAGATCACCAACCACTAAGACTCATTGTCATATTCAGGCTACATCAAGATCTCAGTCATGCACTCTATTACCAAGAGTTCGGCTATCACAGTCACATATCTACTTCAGATTGGCATTGGTCTAGAGTATATCACAGCATGCGTGACTTACAACGTGGATACATATCGTTGGGAGGCTCATCATACTCCTGACACTTTGATTGTATTGCTTGTAAAAGCATATTAATGAATTATTGATCTATGATTTCTACTCTCAATTTTGTGTTATCGCTATGTTTTTGTGTTATTCGGTACTTGGAACGTTTCAATGGCATCATAGTTGTGCCAGCCTGTTGAGGCGAATCGGATGCAATACTGGCTTACATTCTACCAAAGGAAGATATACCATTCATTGGACAAAATGGGATAGTCAAACGCTGAAGTGATGACCTTGCTAAGGGAATTGACTAGAGGACAATTTCAGCTCAGTGAGACTTTGACGAAGGGACAACAACAAATTGGCAAGACACTTAGACACTTGGTGTAAGGAAGAACAAATGGAGAACACAATGGGCATGGCAACAACTTGGTCAATGAGAGATCACGCACGCAATGATCTTACAAGTACAAGTGCTTGATGATGCCCACCTTTCCTCAAAGGACCAAGCAACACGAAGAAAGAGAGCTTACCTTCATGGAGTTGTAGGAGCAGTTGAAGCAAAATTGGCTTGATAGAGGACTTGGATCGGAGTTAGCACTCAAGGACTACATGGAGTTGTGGACGAGATTTTGTACCACCAGGAGCCAGGGAAACCACAATAATGACCTCAAGCGAAGTATTAGCAAGCTTAAACTCTCTACCTTTGATGGATCTGGAAAGAGATCAGAAAGAGCATGGGTGCAAAAGGACACGTACTTTCAACTCAACTCAATGCCCAAGGATGAAGCGATCAAATTTGCAGCCCTACACTTGGAAGGAATTGCATGCGAATGGTGGCACCATGGAATGGTCACGCCTAGACACAACTAAATCACTTCATATGCTGACTTCACGAAGAGACTCATTGATCACTTTGATGGGAAGGATCTGGAACTCAACTTCAAGGAGTTGGCTATTGAGGCAAAGCTGACAAGTGGACAACTAAATCACAAAATTCCAGAGGCTTTCAATTTAGGTGACTGATATTTCGAAGAGGAGACTCGTAGTGCTATTCGTGGATGGTTTGATGGAGCCTTTGAAGGGTTGGGTCAAAAGCCTAAATCCTAGCACACTCACAGAGGCAATCAAGAAGATACGAGACATGGCCACCTCACTGACATTAATGCTAAGGCGTTTCAACTCTCTATAGACCTAGGTGAATAAGGTTTCATTGACCAACGCAAATCTTGGTAACAAATCGATACTTCCTTTTATGTGGAGGGGGCAGTGTCGCTACCTCGACGGCACTTTCAATTCTCTTTGGATGGCGGTCCGCATGGATCTCTTTTAAAAATTGGTGGTGTGTACCTGTTTGGGAGGCCTGCTCGAGAAACTTCTCCACTACAACAATGGCACTTCCTCCAGGTTGAATCGCATATATGTGCCTTTCGCATCGCTTGTCTGTGGTAGGCCTGTGGTAGGCTTGCTTTTAATTTTTATTGGTCAACTTACTTTTGCAACAATCAAAGAAGTCTTTGAATCATTCAACCAACCATCACACTGTCAATACCCTCATCTTTGCGAGTAGTTTCCAGAATGTATCGCATGGTTTTCGGTCTCTATTTGTTTGTTTGACATCATGAGTGATATGTGGTTGAGATAGAAACCATGTGTTTCCAAATTCTTCCCATTTGCATCAATTGATATGTTGTATTACTACATTGTATGGTAGCGGCTTCCACTTGCCCTAGGTGGTGCATGAGTTTGTGGGTCAGGGGATCTGTGTATTCCAGTTTCCCATTCATGACTTCACAGAAAATGGCAGATGTAACTTCTGCAAGGATGGCCAGAACGTTTGCATCAAACTAAACAATGGACGCAAGAGCCACCTATCCACTCTATTGGCGCCCTTTCCTTTGGGGGCATCTTTCTCTTGCAATGTTGAGTTAGGTCCTATGGAGGACCAAACCACGCCCCTGGGTACTCAAGAGGGGTGGGTCATTGTTTAGACACCTTTAGGCCCTAATGGCGATGGCCATAACTTGGACATCTGGAGTCTGGTTTTGGAAAGCGAAGTATCATCACAAAGGTGGTTCCATGCACTATTCATTGGTGCAAGTTTTTGAGTTTTTTGTCCTTCGGATCTTTTGAGCATCCTTTGTAAGAGCTTTTGTTGTAGGCATATTAGATCTAGTGTCCATCCATGTCTTTTGGGGAATTTGCACACATGATGTGTCATATTCTTTGCAGTCACACCGAATTATAAAGTGCCATGGGGGGTTGTGTCGAGCCTTTGTTTGCCAATCACAGCTTTGTCGAAGTGAGAGCTCCTCCACGACAACAAAAGAATCTTCGATATTCTTGCCTCATGCGAGTGTGTAGTTTGACACACACCCTTTTCTCAGTTTCAGATACTCTCATGTTCTCTTATGCATAGCATGGTGACGCATCGTTTCAATGGATCTCATACCTCACCTAAGTCAACATTATGGGGGGCTATCATATTGTTCATGCTAATGCTTCCTTGGTTTTACTTGAAGTGTTTTGAGACACTCTTGCATTCCTTTGTTTGTGGAGGCTTCCTTGGTTTCGCTTGAAGTGTGTTGAGGAACTCCGACATTCCTTTTAGACTCTTGCACCTGCATTTTCAACTTGGTTGAGAAGTGATAATGGTATCACTCAAACAACTTCATTGGTTGTGTAGTGAAGATCACTTATGCAGATTCATGTGTTGTTTGTATCTTCGATCAATAGATGTTATTGCCATTGTTGTCATCTAATCAATGTTCGAGACATGCCATTTGGAGCACTCATATAAATTGTTGTCTTCCTGATCATCATCTTTTCAAAGGAGGATTTTCAGATATAGCACCATATCAGTCATCGACAGTAGTCTACAAATTCTTCATGCTTCAGTGATGTTCATGTTCATGATTTTAGGACATCTTTTTGAAGGATTCTCAAACCTTCATGTTCTCTCTTTTGAAAAGGAGTTTTCTCCCACTAGGTTTTCTCTTTTTCTTTGGTTATGAGAGATTGCATTGTAGTTGTACATGGGTACTTAACATGGCTTTGTTGTCGAGACCCATAAAGCATCTCTAGTGCATTGTTGTACTCCCTAAGTTGCACTTAAGGGGGGTGTTGGACTAAATGGTTTCTTACCAGTTTATTCTTTACTTAAGTTTATTTAGGTCAACACAATTATTAGGGAGATGGATATTATTGAGTCCTATTTGGACTCTAACATATCCTAGAGGATACTATTCAGTTCTATTAGAACTCTACTTTCTCCAAGTTGAGACACTTGCTCAACCTTGTCCATTCTTCCTAACTGCTCTTGCCTATTTCAGCAAAGCCTCATGTACATTTGTACTCGCCTCGTTTCAGTACAATTCTTGTATCGGTTATCTCTCTATTCTAAAGCATGTTTGTCGACTGGCTCCTGGGTATAGGATGACCTATCCTAACAACCCTAGAGTGGACAGCAAGCATATTACCATGATGATGAGCTTAAGATAGTGTTGAGCAAGCACAGCTTGGTATTCAATGACATTTCGCCCGGAATTATTATTTCCCCTTGTTGGAGAAGGATTTATTAATAAATATTAAATAATAATAAATTAAAATATTAAAAATAATAATAAAAATAAAATATTACAAATATAAATATAAATTTAATTAAGTTTAATGAATGGTCAAAGGGCATGAAATAAAGAGTCATGACTATTGGAGAATTAAAGGTATAAAAGGAGTGAATCAATCAACTTAGAGAGAGAGAGAGAGAGAGGAAAAATTTAAGTGACTTGAGGAAATATAGATAAATAATTATTTTGTAGAAGACAACAATTAAGAATGAATAGTTGTGACTCTTTCAAAGGGTAGAAATAGTGAAAAGGTGTGACTCGCTGCAAATCTAACGATATAACATGGAGATCAAATCATTTGGAGAGGCATTCAATCAAGGAATTCAACGAATACATATCAAATCATCTCTGATATAAATACACTACATCTTCATACGGTAATTTGGTTTCAGAATTGATCAAAAAGGGTTAGCAGACTTGATGGGTCTTGTGTAAGATACTTAATGCATTGAAAACTTGCCTTGCTGATTTGTTATCCTAACTTCCATTTGACAGGAGTAGGGATGTATGCAGATAACATGTTGCATAATTAACTAGAATAAAGGTTCCCTTAAAATCTTCATCCAATAGGCCATCCCATTACGGAGGGGAGATATAGTACATGCAAGGAGAGCAAGTAGTCAAAGATCCATCTAGGTTAGCAAGAGGTCAAATAACGAATGTGCTTTCGTGCCCCTGATCTCGAAAAATTTAAGCAAGAGGCAATATGGCGGTTGTGCTTTCGTGCCCCTTAGAGTTAAGTAGGAGGCAAAATGGTGGTTGTGCTTCTGAGCCCATGAACTCCGCAAAGTCAAGCAAAAGGTAGTATAGCAATTGTGCTTTCGAGGCCTTGAATTTGTTGGATAGACTCAAAGGCGTCATGTATGATCTCCCATGGGTGCTCCATAATGGCGATGAATAGTTTGGATGGAACTTCAAAGGTGTCTATGGAATATCTTGAAGATTGTAACTCTATCTGTACATTATGGAATTTTATGTTCACTTATTTTGTGATGCTAACCTGGTTGTAGGCTCAAGATTAAGATACTAATTCAATAATATACATTTCCAAGCATCATCCTAACCCTAATTAGGGAAATTTAGGGCAAACTGATTAAAGTCCCAATAGGGGACATTACAGGTTTACCCCCACATAGAGGCTTTGAGCACATGATCGAGTTGGAGGAAGGAACCAAGCTAGTCATCACAACTCCCTATCACCATGCCAAGAATTTCTAGGATGAGATAGAGAAGACAATCCAAGAGCTTCTCAACAAGGGATATATCAAGCCTAGCTCAAGTCCCTTTGCATCTTCGGTGATCTTGGTGAAGAAGAAGGATGGTAGCCTCAGGATGTGCATAGACTTTAGGTATTGAACAAGAAGACAATCAAGAACTGATACCCCATTTTGAGGATTGATGAGCTATTGAATGAGCTTCACGGAGCAGTCTACTTCTCCAAGATTGAACTTTATTCCGGGTATCACCAAATTCGTGTGAGGGAGCAAGATGTGCACAAGACAGCATTTTGTTGCCACTATAACCGCTATGAGTTCTTGGTCATGCTTTTGGATTGACCAATGCACCTGCTACCTTCCAGTCTTGCATGAACCACATTTTCAACAAGCACCTATGGAAGTTTTTGTTAGTGTTCTTCGATGGCATACTCATTTTTAGCAAGACTTGGAAGGAACATTTGAGGCATTTGGATGAGGTAGTGGGAGTCATGGTTCTTTTTTGCGAAGAGGTCCAAATGCAAGTTTGGTATGACAGAAATCCTATATTTGGCTCACATCATTAGTACACGAGGAGTTCAAGTGCACCAAATGAAAATTCGATCAATTCTGGAATGGTCCGCACACACGATGCTTACAGAGTTGCGCGGTTTCTTTCAACTATGCAGCTACTACGAGAGGTTCATGAAGGGGTTCTTATAGCTTGGAGCACCATTGATAGATCTTATGAAGAAAGGAGTGTTTCATTGGGATGAGGAGACACAACGGGCCTTTGACAGATTGAAGGTGACCATGAGTACATGCCCAGTCCTAGCACTAGCAGATTTCTCTCGACTATTTGTCCTCGAGTATGATGCATCCGGGGAAGGCATTGGAGTAGTTATGATGCAAGATCATCATCCCATTGCCTTTGAGAATTGGAAGCTCACAGGAGTTGAGCAACTGTACTCAATCTACAATAAGGAGATGTTGCATGCCTTGGCCAAGTTCAGACAATACCTGGTTGGAGAGAGATTTGTGGTGAGGATTGGCCACAATAGTTTGTGGTATTTCTTGGAGCAAAAAGACCTAAATGAGAGGCAGCAGAAGTGGGTGAGCAAGATTCAAGCTTACACCTTTGACATTGAGTATGTGAAGGGGAAGAAGAATGTGGTGGTTGATGCATTGTCCAAGAGACCTACCATATGCTCATTCTCTCAGTATCAGCAAATTGGAGGGCTCATTTGTTGGTGGAGTACTCCACGAACACTTTTACTTTCCAGTAGATGGATGGACAGATTCAGGATGATTGGTACAAGGTGGTGGATGATGTCATCTACAACAATGACAAGATCTACTCGGTGCCAAAGTTGAAGATGAAAGAAAAGATCTTGAGGGAGATTCATTATTCACCCCCAGCAAGACATCCAAGGTACCTCAAGACTTTTAGGCAGGTCCATGAAAGGTTCGCGTAGAAGGGCCTCAAGGATGATGTGTTGCGGTACGTCAAGGAGTGCACCACCTGCTAGCAAAATAAATCCAAGCATACTCTTCTAGCAAGGTTACTTCAACCTTTGCATATTCCCAATCAGAAATAAGAGCATTTCGATGGACTTCATCACCAAACTCTCCAAGGTACAAGGCAAGGATTGTATCGATGTGGTGATTGATTGGTTGACCAAGTATGCTCACTTCTTCGCCATTCCGACAGAGTTTCGAGCAGTGAAAGTAGCAGAGTTGTTCTTTTGAGAGATATTTCGATTATATGGCCTCTCGAGGAATATAGTCAGTAATAGAAACAGTCATTTTCTTAGTGTTGTTTTGGATGGAGCTCTTCGGATTGGCGAAAACTAAGTTGACTCTGAGTACTAGCTACCACCCCTAGACCAATGGACAGACAGATTGTGAATCACTGGTTGGAGGGCTATTTGAGAAACTACGTAGCAGCACAGTAGAAGGCATGGATCCATTGGCTACATCTTGGTGAGCATTGCTACAACACTACTTACCATGTGTCAATAGGCATGTCGCCTTTCAAGGCACTTTATGGTTACGAGGCTACATCATTTGTTGATTTGGCATTGGGAGATAGTCAAGCACCTAAGGCCAAGGATTGGTTGAAAGAGAGCCTAGATATCCTTCTTCTGTTAAGGATAATCTACAATAGGCCCAGAATTAGCAAAAGATGTATGCAGATCAGCACAAAATTGAACAGAGTTTTGAGATTGGAGATTTGTCGATGTGTTCCACGGGGATGCGTCCCCTGCCCTTGTACCCCCGTTCCCGTCTCGGGTATGAAACGGGGACACGGGGACGGAATTTCAATGTCCCCTAACAGTCCCCTTTTCGTTCCCAAATCGGGGACGTTCCGGAAACTTTAAAAAAAAATGAAGTTTCCGAAATAGGGGACGGATTTGGGTACCGGGGACAATCGGGGGACGGCCTGACCGTCCCCGGTACCCAAATTCGTCCCCTATTTCCCAGCCATAAAAAAATTTATTATCATTTGTTTTCATTTCATTATAGTTTTACATTTGTTTTACATTGTGCAACTTACAAAGAGGGCATTTAGAGTGAATTTTTTTTTCTTTTAAACTTGCAGCAGTGTTATACATTTCACAATGGCAAGCAGTAGCAGTGAGATTGAGGGAAGTGGTAGTAGTGATAGTTATGAAGTGGAAATTGAACAAACTCAACCTCAAAGGAAA
>MU225108.1:74562-96523 GCA_018584345.1 Thuja plicata | reverse complement strand
TTGCTGAATTATTTAATTTGCAAGCAAAAGAGAGGGCTGAAGAATCTATTGGTAGGTTTCTTTTTTCTCATGGCATACCATTCCATGTGTCACGTTCCTCATTTTACAAACAAATGTGCAAAGATATATGTGCTGCTGGTTCATCATTTGTACCACCCGGTGAGACAAAACTCTGCACCACTATTCTTGATAAAGAGTATTCAAAAGTAAGCATTTTGATGGACGATATGAGATAGACATGGATTAGTGAAGGATGCTCCATAATCATGGATGGGTGGACCGATATCAAACATCGGCCACTCATCAATATTATTGTCACTAGCTCAGCGGGCTCTTATTTTCTTAGAGCCATAGATTGTTCTGGGAAAAGGACAGATGCAGCCTTCCAATTTCAGATTTTGAAAGATGCTATAGAAGAGGTTGGACCTTCAAATGTTGTGCAAGTAGTGACTGATTCAGCCCAGGTGTGTAAGTCAGCTGGATTAATGGTGGAGAGTACTTATAGGCGCATTTTTTGGACCCCATGTTGTGTACATGCATTGAACAACACATTGAAGGACATTGGGAAAATTGATTGGATAAAGGCTATGGTGTCTAAAGCTAGAGATGTGCAAATGTTTATTTGCAATCATCACACATCTCTTGCATTATTTAGGACATTTTCCAAGAAAGAATTCCTCAAGCCCGTGGAGACTAGATATGATAACTACTTTATTTTGTTGGAGAGGATGCTTGAGGTCCAAGAGGCCTTACAGTCCATGGTGGTCAATGCAGAGTGGAATAGATGGCATGAATCTAGCACACCGGATGGAAGTGTGAAACAAAGAATCCTTGATGATCATTGGTGGACATCAATGAGGTAAGAAACTTAGAAAATTGTTATTAATGATTTGATAAAATTATTTCTGATTTTAACATTTACTGATTTTATTATTTAAGAATTGAGAATTGAGAATTTATGATGTTTTTAACTTGTAACTTGCTTGCATTTGCAGATACATTTGCTCCTTCATTGAGCCCATTGTGCGGGTCATTTGATATGTTGATACTAACTCTCCTAGCCTTGGAGAGATTTATGAGACCTTTGATAGCATGTTTGGGCAGATCAAGCATGTTATTCATGCTAGGGACCCTACTTTGGCATTTTATGATGAGCATCTTAGGCCCACTGTGACACGACGGTGGAACATTATGAACACCCCACTCCATATGGCAGCCTATGCTATCAATCCTATATGGTATGCACCGAGAACTGGGAGAGTGGCTCCATTTAGGGATGAGAACGTGAGTCTCAAATCTGAAATCTCAAGTTACAATTTAAATTTTTTAATTTTATTTAATTAAATGTGAAATAGCAAGCTGCAAAGTAGATCTCTTACGAAGTTATGATTATCTCTTTAATAAGTTTTTTATTTGTTCAACTCAGGTGAAGGCGGGCTTCTTCAAGGCCCTTGCAAAAATGTACAATAAAGATGATGCTGGTAGACTTCGGGAACAGTGGATTGACTTTTCCAAGCTTCGTGGTCAACCTTTAGTAGACCAGAGGCGAAGACGGATAGAGCTACATTAGCTCAAAGGGACCCTATTGGATGGTGGACGTGGCATGGTAGGGATGCACCTAAGCTGAATGTTCTTGCCATTCGTCTTCTTTCACAAGTTGCAAGTTCCTCTACTGCAAAGAGGAATTGGTCCACATATAGCTTCATCCAATCAGTCAAGAGGAACAACCTTACCTCTAGACGATCGGAGAAGTTAGTGGCTATTCACAGTGCATTGCGGCTACAAAATCAGCAATGTTCAGTATCGTCAGACTCCAGCATTACATTGGGATGTTAATCCCAAGGATGCTATGCAGGTTGAGGAGGATGACACACCTCCAGGATTGCTTGGGGTTCCATTGGATGAGGACCCTCATCCTGCCGCTACGAGTGCCTCAGAGGATGACTCTAATTTTGATTTTGATTCGTAGAGGACAGTCATATATTTGACATGTATTATTTGTTGATACATTATTGATTTTGATTATTATGGAGTCATGGACATCTAGTTATGGAGTTGAACTTCTATGTTTACTATTTAGTATTTTAGTTGGACTTCTCTTTATGTCATTTCATGCATGAAACTTGGAGCCTTCGGGCATTTTTGCTATATGTACGCCATATTTTTACAATGAAAGTATTTGAACTTTGTTAATTTGCTATGTATTCATTGTATTGAACTTCTAAAATGTCTATGGTGAATGGTTTATCAATGTTATGATATGCATATTTGAATTCTTTCTATATATATAAAAATTCCCCTATTTTTTTAATAGTCGTCCACTGCCGTCCCCTAAAAATTGGCTCTGAGCCGTACCCGTACCGGAAACACGTCCCCGTCCCCTAAAACGTCCCCGTCCCCGAAACTCCGTGGAGCATAGAGATTTGGTCTATCTTTGATTGTAGCTCTATAGATAGTCCTCCTTGAAGAGGTGTGGGGTTGAGAAGCTCAAGCCCCACTTCTGTGGGCCTTATAAGGTGATACGAAGGATAGGAGAAGCTGCTTATGAGTTGGAGCTTCTGAAGGGAAATCGAATTCACAATGTGTTTGATGTCTCTTGCCTCAAGAAGGAAGTTGGACAGTGTGTCACAGTTTACGAGGAGCTTCTGTCACTTGATGAGAAAGGTGAGCTTGCATTGGAGTCTGCGGAGATCATCGATTTCAGAGAGAGGAAGTTGAGGACATGCACAATCAAGGAGTACCATGTTTGTTGAAAAGAATTGCTAGTTGAGGATGCCACGTGGGAGAGCGAGCAGATTCTGGAGCATCCTAATTTGCGATTGCTTGAGGGCAAGCAATTCTCGGAAGGGGAGACTATCATGTCCCCTCTTTAGGCCATACCTATTCTATTTTGCAGATAATTCTTATGGTCCGCAAGGAGTTAATTGTCACACAAGGGGGCCCAATCAAGGGGGCGCACTAGTGCACACCCTGACTTGGTTAGGACCGATCTTATATTTTGAATTTGGGTGCCCACTTTTGGGACCGCCGCCTTTGAGATTAAGGACATAGACTTGTATATTTAAGTAAGTCATTTGGTGCTCATTGGCATCATTCATAGCATATCACTTCTTGTGTCCACAATTCTGATTGAGGAATTAAGCATTAGAGAGCAGTTTCGAAGGTGAGAGATCCTCACTAATCTGATGGTTTCTCCAATAAGGCGAAATCACTTCATGACCTTATTGGACAAATCAGACTTATCATCTTTTGCAAATCATTCTCAGAGATCTAGATCATTGGCGAGCCTAGGCATCAGATCACAGCAATCGAACATATATCTTTGGTGTCATATCCGCAGATATACACAGCAACATACATATCCTCATTCAGGTCTCCATACTGAGCAGTGACTACCATTATCCCTGCACACACACAGCAATATACATCTTGCGGTCCTTGCCAAGTTGACACAAGCGATACCATAAGAGGTTGTAACATAAATCAATCATTGCAATACTTGGAGACGATGCCAATACCACAGCATATCACCATCCATGTCAAGCGGTGATCACCCATTCCATCATTGTCAATTGATCAAGGGTGTTCAATACATCATTGCACATATCTTTTGCAGAGCGATATCAAATACATAGCACAGAGGATCCGATCGACATCCACAGTATCATTACTCATTTCCTGCAGAGGTTTTATTCCAAATATCGGATTCATTTCAGATCACAATTTGTCATACACAAAGGCGTTGAAGTCATCCATCAACATTGTTGTTACCTTACCAATCGCATATCATAGATCATTGCTACTCAGCGACCTATCAGGAGTCATGGACATCCATCGACATCACTGTTACCATCCATCGTCTACAGACATATTGTATGTCAATTATATATTATCGCTAGATCAGAAACATATTGATTCCGGGAGTCGTGGACATAATCGAAGGACACTATATCTACTGTGATCTTCGTTCCATTCGGTATAGCCAATTACAGTGCAGGTTGCCAACCACTCAGACTCATTGTCATAGTCAGACTGCATCAAGATCTCAGTCATACCCGCAGTTACCAAGAGTTCGGGCTATCACAATCACATATCTACTCCGGATTGGCATTGGTTTAACTTTAGAGTATATCAAACCGTCCACGACTTACAACACGGATGCATATCATTAGGAGACTCATCATACTCCTGACACTCTGATTGTATCGATTGTAATAGCATATTAATGAATTGTTGACGTCTGATTTCTGCTCTCAATTTTGTGTTATCTCTGTGTTTTTGTATTATTCAATACTTGGGACATTTCAGACAGAAGCAACCCTTGGGGGTTCACATTGACTCCTATCCTTCTCTCACTTGTGCAGTTATTTCATTTTCTCTCTTTTGGAGGGGAGTTCTTTTCCCATGTGGTTTCCTCCTTTTCTCCAGTTATAAAAGACTGTATTTGTTTGTACATGGGCACCTCATCAGGCCTTGTAGTCAGACCCCATCCATGCATCCATCATCAAGGTTCAAGCTTCCCCCTAATTCTATCTTAAAGGGGGATGTTGGAGTAGATAAGATATCACCTTAGTTATTAATTAATCAATTATTAATTACTTAGGTCTCTTATTACTTTATTACATTTAAGCTAAACTTAGAAGTGTTTTTCTATTATTAGATTGAGCTAATTATAGGTTAAGTTGTCTCAAGTCATATGATTAAGACACTTTCCATGGTTTAATTTAATCCTCTCCTAGGTTATTATCTTTATGTTTTTATATGCATTCATTGTAATCTATCTAGGTTTATTTGTAGAATTGTAGCACTTCAATACAAGCACATCTACAATGCTTTCCTGGATTAATATCTCTCAAGGCTGCATAGATCAATCATGGCCTTTTCTCTTCAAATGTGATAGGTGTTTTGATAGCAGATGATTTCAAGGAGTTGTGGCGTTAGCTAGCAACTTCAACAGGATAGAGCTACATTAGCTCAAACCATCCCTATTGGATGGTGGATGTGGAATGGCAAGGATGCACCAAAGTTGAGGATACTCGCCACTTGCTTGTTTTCACAAATTGTCAGTTCTTTTGCTGCATAGAGGAATCAATCCATGTATAGCTTCATTCATCCAATCAATCAAGAGGAACAACATTACCTTTAGACAATCAAAGAAGTCCATGGCTATACATAGTGCCTTACAACTGCAGGGTTAACATACATTGAGTATCAGCAGACTCTGGCCTCACATTGGAACATTGATCTCAAAGATGCTATACAGGTTGATGAGGAAGCACAAGAGGGATTGGTTGGGGTTCTGTTGCATGAGGCAGCTCCTCATAGTAGCTGTGACTCAAACTTGGACTCTGATTTTGATGCAAACCTACCAAAGGCAAATGTCAATTAGGGATGGGTATATATTTTCTGTCATTTGTAGTTAAAACTTGCAGCCTTTAGGTATTTTGTTGTAATTCTTATATGATATATATGCACATTGACAGTGAAAGCATTTAAATTCAATTAATTTGTTTGTCAATCCTAATGTGAAATCTCGATTCAAGTCTAATGTTTTGTATTAAGGTTCTATAATATCTATGATGAATGCTTTATACATGCTATTGAATGAATATTTGAAATTTCTTTTTTTTTACAATTTTCATTCTTTGTTTAATACTTAATAGTCGTCCTTTGTTGTCCGCAAAAAATGGCAAAAAATGAAATCCCCTTGTCCCATGTCCCTTCTGGAAACTTGGGGGAGCATAATTATTTTTGGCAAACACTAAGAAAAGTTGAGCAAAAGTTGCAGTTCAGCTCAGCTTAGACTCAGCTTATCACCCTCATACAGATGGACAAAATGAAATTGTGAGCAACTTATTAGGAAATTTACTAAGGTGTCTAGCAGGAGATAAACTAAAGCACTGGAATATAGGGTTGCCTCAAGATGAACTGTCTACAACAATTCTGTGAACAAAAGGGGCAAGTGATGCTCCTTTTCATATTGTGTATAGAAAGAGCCTAAGCGAGTTCAGATCTTGTTATTTGCTATCTGTAGAAAGGAGTGATGATGTGGAGACCTTTGCTGAACAAAGACAAATACTTCATTGGACAATTGAAGAACGATTTAAAAGGAGTAGCCAAAATGCATAATGGATGCACGTGCTAGAAGGAGGTTCAGACATTCAAAGAAGAGGATTGGGTTATGGTGCATTTAAGGAAAGTACAATTTTGCTAAGAGGGCATACAAAGTAACAAAAGTTGAAATATAAAAAGATTGGACCTTGTGGGATTTCCAAAAAAATCAATGTTGTATCCATACAAAATTGAATTAGCTTATGCACTAAACATTTCACAAAACTTCAATATTTGTGATTTATTCCTATTGCGAAAATGACAGTGTATACGAAGAAGAAGATGAAGCAATTGAATGGCAGCAGCACACCCATCGAAATTGTGAAAGTCTTAAACATAAAGTCCTTCGCCTTCAAAAAGCATTTTCTCAAAGAACATTTGATTAAATGGAAAAAAAACATTTGAAGAAGAAAGTGGGTGAATTTAAGAGCGTGAATATCCAACAAATATTGACCTAAACAATCGCACACAATTTTTCCAACCCAGGAAGGATGCTGCTGGGGTGTATGACCGTTGATAATAAATTTAGAAAATAATTGAAGGCCTGAGCATAATTTTATTCATTTCAGGATGAATCTGAATAGAAAGGCAGATAGAATTTCAAGGCAGACTTTGACCAAGGTTCCCAAATCTGAGATATCGTTATTACTATCCACATAATGACTGTAGATGATATCATAAGAAAGTACATGTGGGTGATATGGGTTTCTGACATCTGTGTTAGTGAATAAATGAGGACTTAGGAGCAGGAGGTAGAAAAAAGACAAATATTATTTGATAGGAAGGTTGGGGGGTATGGTAAGAAAAGCTATTATGTTTGTTTTGCTTTTTTGTAAAATTTGCATAAAAGAAAAATATGCAATGAATTTTCCAACAGGAACCTCGCTGTTCAAGATAATATTTTGATTGCTTGGTGGGTTTTCCCTCAATTTGATTCCTCTCTAATTCTATTTGATTTCAGCATTTTCTTATAGTTTTTGGAAGTGCCATGTATGCAGATTATAAAGGTTTACAAAATCGTCACCCCATTACAGGGCCATTAAAAATCCAAAGCCTTTGCAATGGACCGCCGATAATGCGTCTCTGTCAGTAATATATTCCAAACTATGGTAGATCAAGGGGAGTTGAACCACATTGAAGTAATTGGTGTCCAAACAATTATGATTAATGCCGGCAACACCCTATTCGTTCAGGATAATATTGAACAGTTTTAAGTAATGAAGACGCACATTTTTGGGGCCTCCCATGATAAATAAATGGGCTGGTCCAAAGAAGATTTTGATTTTCTTATATTTTGAATTTAATCTTACAGTCTTACTTCAACAAATTTAACTGGAAAAAGATTTACAATGCAACATTTGCACTAAAATATGTTGAAAAGAAAAATGCTGTTAAAAACAATTCCGAGTTTTTAGCGGAGTCTTGAACCCGGACCAAGTCAAAAAAAACAGCTCACCTAAGTACTAATCAAGACTGATTCAATGATACAATCGCATTAAAATACTTATAAAACGGAACTTACCCCGCTGGCAATAATGACTCCAGTCACAACAGGCACAAGCGTTGCATAAGTAACCCACGCCTCTCGTTTAAACGATATTAAATAAGCAAAAAGCGCTGTAAAAAACGGTGTGGTTGCTCCCACGGCCTGATTGAACGAAACCGGTAAATACCTCAGCGAAGTATTCCCGCCCACCACTGAGACCGAAAAAATCACACTCAGCGCCGCAATTTTCACAAACTGAAGCTGCGATTGAATTTTCTGTATCGGCGCCATCTTTAACCACACAATTCCAATATAACTCAGCACCGCACAGGCCGTCATATGACACATTGTCAAAAATATAGGGTATTTGAAGCCATAGTTGCTCAGAAGATATTTATTTAGGAGCAAAACCCCAATGTTGGAAGAATACCAGAATATTACTAAAGCTATGGTGAAAATTGTGTCTTTTGTGAACGCAAGCTTAGATTCCATTGTGAAATCCTCAAAGCAGCTTCAACTGAAGAGTCCGCTGAGTTCGCTGTAAATTCAATTGCAAATGTAGCATGCGGAGAGTCGAACCTTCGGCCTCCTCGTGTACGTTTTCCGGGTTGCACTAAGATAACGTTCATCAGATCAGCTAGATTTAAACATATTTTCGAAAAGTACTGCATAATGACTGTACGGATTGAACAGGAAAGAGGTGAAATTGATGATCTTTGTTTTTCTCGGCGGATCTGCAAGGCAATTTTCCTGTGTTTTCGTTGGATTTGCAATGTTAATTGTGATTTTATTTTGAAAATTGCGTTGTTACGGCGGGAGGAAGCGTACAGAAGAATCTCAGAGAATAAATTTTTAAAAACTTTCTTGTAGCAAATTTAACATTGAACACATTGCCCAAGGGTCAATAAAGCATCAAATATGATACTTCCCTTTTCAAATCTTTTGCCAACCTTAAATTTCAAAATTCTATCTAACTTATAATTTATTCTTTCTTTTTACATTAGAGGAGAGAGGCTATTTTGAAGTTTCATTCTTCATCTTGATAGGAGATTGGAGAGTGTGTGATTTATAATGTTGATGTAAAATTTAAAAAATTATCTATTTAAATTTAAAAATATATTTATTTTTTATAAATTTTATTAAGGAAAAAAAAGATTTAAGGGTTGAGCTCTTAAAAAGTACATTTCTATTACTTTTCATCATTTATTTCAAATGTTAAAAGCTAGTATCGAAACGATATAGTTATGTATAAGAGTTGGTATACAACTTCTAGTTTATCTTATTCTAAGCTCTCATTCTTTATTGGTATGAACTCGTCGTTCACATTTGTTGTCTATTGTCTTGTGTCAAAGCTACAATATTATACTAAACCTAATTTAGAAGTTCAGTTATGATTTTGACCCACGAGCTTCCAATTTCAAATTTATTGATATGCCCAAGCCAACTTACTTTCAATTAATCTTTACCCTTCAACTCAATCACAAAATGTTCATATTTTTGTGATAGGATGTTGTATGAAAAGACAAAACATGATTCATTTGTGACACATGTATCATCCACAATATGTCAACTAGATCAACTATTGAGTAGAGAGCATTCACATTTTTCATTGGAGCATTATTTAAAGAACGTTTACATCGTTTAAGATCAATATGAAAACATAAGCATCTATATTTTTGCACAGTGTATCTTCCACTTTATTAAAAAAAATATATTAAATCAATCCAAGGGTTTGATTGAACCAAAATGACAAGAGTGAATTGTCTTCCCCACATAGCACAATAAACTCTAATTTTGTCTCTAGGCGCCACCAAGTCTATATAACATAAGTAATTAGATTTCAAGAGATTTTTTAAAAAAATAGAGATCAATAAAAGCTTAATACCACAAATATTTTGTCAGATGTGTAAGATTGAACTAGGATAGAGTGTGGGTCATTTCTCAATTTAGGAGAGCTTTGTTCTCTTAGATATGATAGTAAGGCATCATCATATCATAGCTAAAGTTAAGTGCATGCACCTTTATCAATTTGAATAGCATGCTTTGTATATTATCTGTAACAAACTCTCAATTCTAAGGTAATATGAAAATGCTTGTTTTTATTACTTTACCTAAGATCTCCATACAAGAAACCATCAACCATTTTTATTTCTTGATATTTTAGTGAACTCCATTGATCTTAAATCCCCTAGGGTTTGTGTTTTGGACTTTGATTTTCTTACTTTGTTTTTGTATATGTTGCTCTATTTCGATATGGGAAGGTGAGAAGTCTCAATAATATTTTATACATATTAGAGTTTGCAAAAAAATTATTTTTTTGTATCCAAGTTGAGTGATTCTAGAGTGCATGTGATATTTGATAAGTCTAATTGTAGGTTGGTGATAAGAAATATGGTGGTATTTAAAGGCTCGTGATATTGGAATTTATTTAGGTTTGGTGCCTCCGCATTTGATAACTCTATAATATAATTAGAAATTTTAAAATATAAATATATTGTAGCACCAAAGTTTAGAGTAGATTGGTAAAATTGGTCTTTGGACCCTTAATGATAAATAGAATGGTTGATGATTTTTTGTTTACTTTGATGGTCATGTTGAATTTTGTGAATATGTTGTGTTTGACAAACATAATAAAGCATCGTTTCACTCTAAAAGTTATAAAGCTAAGAGATTATTAGTAATTGACAATCGAAATGTGCTTATTCTAATAGATGTGGATTATATGGGTAAATCTTAATATTACATATAGCATTTATTGGTGATTGGTCTAGATAACCTAGATTTGTTTTCCTTTTTTTTCTAAATATGAAGTTTACTCCAAAAGTTAAGGTACTTCTAGAGAAGCAAGCAATAAAAGTGTTGAGATTTGAGAATGGTGGGGAATATTATTATAGGTAATTAAAGACATCTGTAAACATGTAGGTAATTTATTAAAAGAATACTAACCACTACATGTTAGAGAAAAATGAGGTTATAAATATATTTAAATAGAAATAATCAAAAGTACATTAAGTGATACATAGTTATATAAGTGCTTTGGGGAAGAAGTACTAGAAAGTCTCACATGTGTGCTCGATGGGTATATGGTTGATGATCTATTTAGGAAGAGTAAGTAAGTTGTAACATTGAGTTCCTTGAGGAAAATTGTATATATCAAAATATAAAGCATAAAGGATGTAATAAGAAGGCATTATCTATCTAAAAATATAGTGTGAGCCGGTGTTGTTTTGCATCATTTCAAATATGTGATGTTTATCGACAACCGAGTATGTAGTGAGATCCTATCTAAAACATCAGATAATTCATATTTAGTAAAATCAAAAATTTCATAGAGATCTAGAAAAACCATATATAAAGAAGCTTAGGTTGAAAATATATATAAGATATAATATGAGTTTACCAAATGTTTAAAAGAACTAGTAAACATTTATTGGGTTAATGTCGTCTCTAATCCAATAAGATGCATACGCATATAGGGATAGAGAAAGTTAAAGAGGGAGAAACTATATGCAGGTGTAGAGGGAGTGGGATATAGAGATTAAAAAAAAGGATGGGTGAGACAAAGAGAGAATTTAATGCAGAGGGAGACAGGGGCATCTTTCTATATCGCCAAATCTCCTAGCCTTAACTCAAAACAAGAGGTAAAACAATTTAAACACTCAAATCATCAATTAAGATTTCACTACCCACATATTTAAATTTATAAAATTTAGATTCAAACTTTACATTCAAGGTGATTTTTCTTTTTCAAAGAAGAATCCTATGGTCATAATATCAAATCTACTCAACAAAGTTTACAAATGTGGCCCTCGATGGCACCTCAACTCTTGAGGGAAATTTATCTTCCCTCCAATCTAACCAATAGGAAATCTCCTTCAACTATGTTGCTCCAATTTACCTATCTTCGTGCTCTATTTTTGTCCACTTATTCAAAGCACCTCTTCCTTTTAATATTTTGTGCCACACAATCACTACAAAACTAGCCTCTTTGTAATCTCATGAGGACCCTTTTTAGTTTTATTACATCTGCACATTCAAAAAATACATAGTGCTTTACTCTCTCCATGCAACCTCTTTAACCCCTTCTTGGACCACATTTTCCTTGCCATATAGTTGAGCTCCTTTCATTCTTTACACAACCCTATTCTCTATTACCCAATAGCCTCTACAATCTATAAAATTTCAACTTCTATCTCCTACTATGTACCTTAGCATTCCTTGACCACAAACTAATCCCTCTAATTTTATTTTTACCCACTTCCTTCATTTGGCAGTCCACTCCAATTCCCACCTTAGTCCCATTTTCTCTTTATTTTCAAAACTTTTAATTTTTCTTCTATTTAGCCCCTTCGAATCCTTTCCCGCTTCTTCTCCATACATTCCCCTCTCTTATTCTTTGTTGGTGTCCATATCTTGTTGTTACCCCACCTAAGAAAAAGGCTAAACCTGATGAAGTTGCTCATGAAGATCAAGAAGAGGAGGTGTTTAATGATGATAATAATGGGTATCAGGAAGGGAATGGAGAAGATAAGGAGGAGGAGGAGAATACTAGGGATCCAAACAAAGAAGAGGGTACTACTATAAATAATATTTCCTTGGAGGTGATGAGCAATGGAAAAAGTATAGAAAATATGAAGGAAGATTATACCAGAGATAAGGAGACCCACATAAATCAGAATGTGTTTTCTACCCGGATAAGTAAGGAAGGGGCCAAGAGTTTATGTAATACTCTAGAGCGGATGATTGATGAAAATTATCAGATTAATCAAAATTTTATGAGATATGGCAAAAGACTAGACATTCTAGAGGCCATGATTCTTGGAAAAGAGAATTCGCTGCCAGAATGTATCAAGAACATGATAGATTCCATAGAGAAAGTGGAGGACATCTCAGAGGCTTATGAGTCCAAATTTAAGGTCATGGATAACATGATTGTTATTCTGGAGAGTGTTGATGCTGATCACAACCTGGATTCCAAGATTACTACTCTAGATACAAGGATTTCTAACATGGAAGGTTGCCTGAAGAAAATGGGAGATCAAAGCTATTAGATTCTTAAAGCCTCGGCAGACCATGTGAAGATCCTTGTGGGTAAACTAGAGAAGGATAGGACTAGTGTGGAAGATGAAGCTGAAAAGGTTATGGAAGAGGCCTTTGGAACAAGGAATAGAACTCTCTTGGGCACAAAAAAGAGAATCATCAAGAATGACAAGGACCTGGATGAGATTAAGAATGCAACAGTTAATATGGACCTTATGGTCATTGAAGATGTTGAGCTCCTTAAAAGCTTTGATTAGTCTGGTTTCCTGTATTTTCCTTTTTAGTTTGTTATTGTTCTTTAGTAGTTCCTAGTTGGTTGATGTCTTTTTGTTTTGGTTTTCGTCTTTCTTTCTTGTGTATTTTCATTTGGTTTTATGAGTACTTAAAAGTTATATCTGATGTAAAGATTTTGGACAAGGTTTCGGGTCCTTTCAAAACCTGATTTTCACTTAATCAAAAACATCTACAAATTACATTTCTGAGGCAATTAAAATATATACCAAGAGTACATTAATATCAAACATTCCTTGTTATGTATATATGTTTGGCACTCCATTATTTTATATATGGTTCTATTATCATCTTGGTCGAATCATGGTAACAGTTAAGACTGATGGAGAGATGCCAAAGCCAAAAAAAAAAAAAAGCTGAAGCAAATAAACTATAAATAGTCTGGTTGATGTCAATCACCTTAGACTCGGGGTGCACTTGCATCATAACTGTGTAGAGAGAGAGGGATCTTAATAGGTAGTGAGAGTTATGTACGAGAGTAGGGATGGATTGGGAGAGAGGGGGTTGGAGGGTGAGAAAGAAGGAGGTGAGAGAAAGAGTAGAGAGAGAAGGATGCAATAAGGCTTGATTAGAGAGGTAGAGATAGGTAGATATATCTAGAGGTGAGAAAAAGAGCATAGGCAGAAGGAAGGAGGGAGTGAAATGTAGGGGGAGAGGTAGAGAAGGATAGAGAGGGGTTGGTAAACTTATTATAAATAATAACCTTATGTAAATGCAAGGTTGAGACAACATTTTCCCAATATTCTACCACTTTTTGAATGCCTTGAAAGATCAAAGGAAGTATCTACATCATAATTTAATTAGTCAGGGCCATAAGACCTGTTGTTTTCCTCTAACGATTCAATAACTGGGCCCTAAAGACATAATTTAGAGATTAAATATTTGCACTAAGTAGTTATCTTACTCATCATGAAGGCCCATTTCTTTATCAACCCAGGGACATGAACTTGAAATGGGTCAACACTATATGTGCACTATATATCTAGAGGTGAGAAAAAGAGCATAGGCAAAAGGAAGGAGGGAGTGAAATTTAGGGGGAGAGGTAGAGAAGGATAGAGAGGGGTTGGTAAACTTATTATAAATAATAACCTTATGTAAATGCAAGGTTGAGACAACATTTTCCTAATATTCTACCACTTTTTGAATGCCTTGAAAGAGCAAAGGAAGTATCCACATCATAATTTAATTAGTCGAGGCCATAAGACCTGTTGTTTTCCTCTAACGATTCAATAACTGGGCCCTAAAGACATAATTTAGAGATTAAATTTTTGCACTAAGTAGTTATCTTACTCATCATGAAGGACCATTTATTTATCAACCCAGGGACATGAAATTGAAATGGGTCAGCACTATATCTGCACTGGGACTCAATTATAGCCATAGTATCCTATAATTGGAAAGGAAGTAGTACGAAAAGTAAACGACTTGTAAGGAAGTAACATAAATACTAAGCATGATTGGTGTAGGAGCACCCTAACTGAACCAAGTGTTCCAATGGAACCTAGGGGTTCCTTCAAGGTCCTAAGAGGCCTTTAGTGATGATTAGATATTGGGTTAATCACTGGATCACCTTGTAAGGCCATAGTTCCAAGATTGGCACATTATGAACCCTTGGTTAACTATGAGTCATTAATGATCCAAAACCCTAGGAATAGGTTATTTTTGAGTTTTTAATGTTTGGATCCACTAGAGATCACAAAAATAACATCGTGACCAAGTTTGGTCACTAGATTTGCAAAATTGCAAAAAATGTAAAAGTTGTCAAGCAACTTTTGAGCAAAATTAACAACTTTTTGAAAAACAACTCCCAAACGGTCAAAACAGTTCAAACTTGTCATGTAACCACAGGGAGTGCCTACAAAATCCCTTTCAGGTGGGTGGTAGGCTAATGATGTAATTTGGCATTCTGAAATTAATAAAATAACCATTTTCTTGCATTTCCTGAGAAACAGTCATTGTGTACGGTTGGGTACGGATAGAGAGACATGAAATTCTGACACCAAGGGTTAGTCCTTTGAATCTTCTTCCATTTGGTTTTGGTCTCATGTGTTGATCAGTTTTGGTTTGAAAGTTATAGAATTTACAAATTCATTGCCAGGATTGTAGGCCCTAAATCAGGGTTTCTAAGTAAATTTAGTTTATTTCCACTTTCCACCATGGGAATTCAATGACCCTTGGTGGAGAGCTTGTTCATATGATTCTCTTTGATATTATGCAAGATAGGTTCTTCAAGTTTCATGGAAATGACAATGAAGTGATGCCCTAGGTGTATATCCTTATGTATGCACCTATCAAGAATTAGGACAACAGTCATAACTTTTGTTTGGGGATTTACTAGAAGCCCTAAGTCAGATTAAGAGACCTTTATGCACACCCTCACATGATCCAATCATTAGTTTGGGAATTGGATACATCTAAAAGACACTTGTAGTGTAAATAGAGGCCTAATTAGGGCTAATCGATAGAGCAATTTGGGTGTGTCATCTTGTCTTCTTCTCATTTCCAAGTTATAAGGCTTGATCCTAAAGTCCTAGGCCATAAAGGGTGTCTGAATCCCCAACCAGTTCATAGGGTTATGTGGAAGAATCTCACTTGAGATCAAATTTCCCTCTGAAAAAGGCTACAAGCATAGTCTTGGGTTTGTGAAGCAACCATGGCATGTGGATTGCATTTGAGTGAAAGAACCATTGGAACTGTTCAATAAGGACCTAAATAGACCATACCTACAAGCTTAGGTCACCCCTGGTCCTATATGTCACTTTGGGGGCATCATTGTGAATTAGGGTCATTTGCTTGTGAGACCAACCTTGGTAGTCGGTGTTGAAGGATTGGTGAAACCTAGTGATTAGGTCACCCTTGGGGTTTTGGGGTTGTGATAGCCTTAACCAAGTCCTTCTTCCACACTTGTGATAAGTGTTAAGCATTTTAACCTTGAAAGTTGGTGATCTAGGGTACCTTGCCCTATTTGAGACATTTGACAAGTTTCCAGTTGCCCACTTTGCATCAAGTGGTATCAGAGCTATGTCTTCTCCTGAGGATGAGGATATTCCTTCAAGGTTTACAAACATTGAGTTAGCAAAGATGGTGAGAGAACAAAGGGTAGCAAATGCAGCCTTGACAAGGATACTGCAAGAGTTGGAGAGCAAGGTAGAGAGGGGTAAAGAAGTTGCCTCTGGTGATGAAGATGGGAGTGAGTCAGATGAAGACACCCCTGATCAGGATGTGGACATTCCTGCAGACCAGAGACCCCTCGTAGATGCCTTGAAGTCCATGGGGAGAAGAACCATGGAGGAGAAGTTGGGTCTACCAACTTTTAATGGAAAGATGAATGCAGATTTGGCCTTGGATTGGATAGAGGCCCTAACAAGATTCTTTGAGTGTGAGGACATCCCTGAGAAGAAGAGAGTAAAAATAGCAAGATCCAAGTTGAAGGGAGCAGCCCTAACTTGGTGGAATTTCATCCAAATAGAGAGGGTGAAAAATGGGAAGAGTATGATCTCTTCATGGAACATAATGATTGCATTGGTCAAGGAGACCTATGTGTCTGAAGACTATGGGGTGCAACTCCATAGGAAGAAGCAAATCCTAAAGCAAAAGGACATGTATGTGGGCTCATACACTGAGGAGTTCCTAAAGTTATGTATGAAGACAAATGTGGCAGAAGATGAAGAAGAAAGGTTAGCAAGGTATATGAATGGGCTTAAAGTATCCATTCAAGAGGAACTCAGCCTACACTGCCCTACCACAGTGAACAAGTGCTATCAAATGGCACTCAAGGTAGAGGAAAAGTGGAAGAGAAAGCAAGAGTTTGGAAAGGGAAAGACTAATGATAGTGAGAAGAAATTCAGAGGGAGAGGAACCTCTTGGAATAGAGGGCAATACAATGGTAACAACAATAGGACCCCTGACCAAGGAGACAAAGAGAACAGTGATTCAAACTCAAGAGGAAACTATAGAGGGAGAATACCCTTCAATAGGGGAAGAACAAACACATGAAGAGGCAATGGACAACTAAGGTGTTACTACTGTAATCAGTTGGGACACCATGCAGGAAGATGCCCTGAGAAGAGGAATAATAACAACCAAGGAGAAAGGAGAGCACAACTCATTGAAGAGGACAAGCAAGAGGACAATACAAGGGACTTAGAACCAGAGGAAGGACAATGCTTGATGATGAGACAAGTCTTCCTCCAAGTTCCACAAAGCCAAGAACCTCCTCAAAGAAAGAACCTCTTTAGGACAAAGATCAAATGCAATGGGAAGGTATGTAACTTACTTATTGATTGTGGCTCAACTAAGAATTTAGTGTCTTGTGAAATGGTTCAAAAACTAAATCTTCCTAAGAAGCCTCATCCTTTTCCTTACCATGTGTCTTGGTTAACAAAGGCTCAGCAAACTTTAGTCACTAAACAAGCATGGATAGAGTTTTCAATAGCAGATTTTAAAGATAAAGTTCTCTGTGATATTGTTGAAATGGATGCATACCACATTCTTCTAGGCATGCCTTGGCTGTATGATGTTGATGCCACACACCATTGTAGGAAAAATACCTACTCTATCACCAAGGATGGGAAAACATTCACCATGAAACCCCTGCCGAGTAACAAGACTGAGAAAGAACCAACTGTCATAGCCATGGGGGAAAAAGAAATGTTAAAAGTTTTGAAAGAATCTAAAACTGAAACCTATGTCTTGATTTTATTGGCAAGTTTGTGGTCATCTACTTGGATGAAATTCTGATTTTCAGTCATAGCAGAGAGGAACACCTTGAACATGTGGAACAAGTTTTGAAGAGACTTCATCAGCACAAGTTAGTGATTAACTTGGAAAAGTGTATGTTCATGAAGAAGGAACTTGTCTTCTTAGGTTTTGTCATCTCCCAAGGAACTCTCTAAATGGATCCAAAGAAGGTTGCAACAATAGTCAACTGGCCCCCACCAAAGAACCAAGGTGATGTTAGAAATTTTCATGGTTTAGCAACTTTTTATAGAAAGTTTATAAAGAATTTTAGCCATGTGTGTGCTCCTATGTTGGACACAATAAATGGTGGAAAGAAGACTAGATTTGAGTGGACTAAGGAAGCAGTAGATGCTTTCCAATATTTCAAGAATAGAGTGGCACAATACCCAATCTTAGTACTCCCTAACTTCAACAAGGTATTCACAGTTGAAACAGATGCAAGCAACTTGGCCATAAGTGCAGTATTGAGCCAAGAAGGTAAAGCCATAGCATTTTTCTTAGAAACATTGAATGATGCAAAGAAGAGGTATTCTACTTATGTATTAGAACTTTATACAATGGTTCAAGCCCTGAAAAAGTGGATACATTACTTACTCCCTAAAGAATTTATTGTTTATACTGACAACCATGCATTAAGTTTTCTAAATAGCCAGGAGAAGCTCGAAGTCAAACACATCAAATGGATGGAGCAGTTGCAAGCATATACCTTAACATAAAGCATAAAAAAGGAGTGGCAAACAAAGTGGTTGATGCCCTCAGTAGGAGGATTGGATTAGTTGAGGAAGTTCAACTTCAGAGCGTAGGGATTGACTCCCTAAAACACCTATATGCTGATGATCCAAAATTTGCAGAAGTTTTTGAGGTATGCACACAAATGGTTGGTAAATACCATACTGAGTTTTCTGATTTTCTGATTTAGAATGGACTCTTGTTTAAAGGAGCCCAATTGTGCATTCCTAAATGTTCTATGAGAACAAATATCATCAAAGAGAAACATTGTGGTGGCTTAGGAGGACATTTTGGAATAGATAAGATCACTGAATTAGTAAAAAGAAGTTATTTTTGGCCAAAGATGGGAAATGAAATCAAGAAATTTGTTGAGTCTTGTACTATTTTCCAGCAAGAAAAGGGTGTATTCACTAACCAAGGATTGT
This sequence comes from Thuja plicata, assembly GCA_018584345.1. Classification (NCBI taxonomy): domain Eukaryota; kingdom Viridiplantae; phylum Streptophyta; class Pinopsida; order Cupressales; family Cupressaceae; genus Thuja; species Thuja plicata. Next base: position 77,701 of record MU225108.1, on the reverse strand, counting down.
ATCAAGCCCTACCAATTCCCTCTAGGCCATGGGAATCAATTTCAATGGATTTTGTCATGGGTTTGCCAAAAACAAAGCAGGGTTATGATAGTGTTTTTGTAATTTTGGACAGGTTTAGTAAAATGATGCACTTCGTTCCTTGCAAGAGCACAAATGATGCCTCTCATATAGCACATCTATTCTTTAAAGAAGTGGTTAGGATACACGGTCTTCCATAAACAATAGTGTCTGATAGAGATGTGAAATTTCAGGGTCACTTTTGGAGGACACTCTTCAAGAAGTTGGGCACAAATCTGACTTATAGTTCAGCATACCACCCACAAATAGATGGGCAAACAGAGGTGGTAAACAGATCTCTTGGAAACCTCTTGAGATACTTAACCAAGCAATACACCCAAATTTGGGATATGATCTTGCCTCAGGTAGAATTTGCATTCAATGACTCCATGAATAGATCCACTGGAAAGACTCCATTCCAAACAGTATATGGACTTCATCCTAAAGGTCCATTGGATTTAGTTGAGTTACCATCTGATTTTAGAGTTAGTGCACAAGGAGAGGAACTAGCAAAACTCATCTCTAAAGTGCAGACAAAAGTGAAGGAGGCACTACAACAGTCAACTATGAAGTATAAAGCACAAGCAGACAAGAGGAGAAGAGAAGTTCATTTCAAAGTTGGAGACAAGGTATTGGCATACCTGAGGAAGGAGAGACTTCCTAAAGGCAGATATTCAAACTTGCACATGAAAAAGATTGGACCTTGCACAATCCTCACCAAGATGGGTGAAAATGCATATGAGATTTCTTTGCCCCCTACTTTAATGATTTCTCCTATTTTTAATATTGTAGACCTCACTCCTTAATAAGTGTTGCAGACATTGTAAATGTGCAGGGATCACAAGTTGAAGATGTTGGCGACTATGTGACAGATCTCCCACCAAGCAAGCAAGTGGAGTTAGACACCATTCTAGAAACCAAAGTCTTGAAGCAGACAAGAAAGAACAAGTACATGTAGTACTTAGTAAAATGGAAAGGACTCCCTCCAATAGATGGTACCTGGATGAAAGAGGACCAGATCCAACAACATGGAACCACTGTTGACCACCTATCCTCAAGTGGGAACTCGAGTTCAAATCTCATGGGGAGTATGGTGCAGGAGCATCCTAACAGAACCAAGTGTTCCAATGGAACCTAGGGGTTCCTTCAAGGTCCTAAGAGGCCTTTAGTGATGATTAGATATTGGGTTAATCACTGGATCACCTTGTAAGGCCATAATTCCAAGATTGGCACATTATGAGCCCTTGGTTAACTATGAGTCATTAATGATCCAAAACCCTAGGAATAGGTTATTTTTTAGTTTTTAATGTTTGGATCCACTAGGGATCACAAAAATAACATCATGACCAAGTTTGGTCACTAGATTTGCAAAATTGCAAAAAATGTAAAAGTTACTCAAAAGTTGTCAAGCAACTTTTGAGCAAACTTAACAAATTTTTGAAAAACAACTCCCAAACGGTCAAAGCAGTTCAAAATTGTCATGTAACCGTTGGGAGTGCCTACAAAATCCCTTTCAGGCGGGTGGTAGGCTAATGATGTAATTTGGCATTCTGAAATTAAAAAAATAACCATTTTCTTGCATTTCCCGAGAAACAGTCATTATGTACGGTTGGGTATGCATAGAGAGACATGAAAGTCTGACACCAAGGGTCATTCCTTTGAATCTTATTCCATTTGGTTTTGGTCTTATGTGTTGATAAGTTTTGGTTTGAAAGTTATAGAATTTACAAATTCATTGCCAGGATTGTAGGCCCTAAATTAGGGTTTCTAAGTAAATTTAGTGTATTTTCACTTTCCACCATGGGAATTCAATGACCCTTGGTGGAAAGCTTGCTCATATGATGCTCTTTGATATTCTGCAAGATAGATTCTTCAAGTTGTAGGGAAATGGCAATGAAGTGATATGCAACTCAAATTCAACAATAATATACAACTTTAGTTCTGAAATCATACATTTTTCTTTGCCATTGAATAACATATTATCCACATTGTAAATGTTTTCTACAACTTTTGGCTTCCCCACCTTAAAAAATTTCAACGACCAGGGTCTTCCCTTTTCTTCCTCACTCTAAGCACATGGAAATATTGCAGGAAACGTCTAAACAACCAACTAAAGCGTATTTCTTACCAAGGGGGAAAGTTAGTATATTTTTCAACTCCTATAATATGTTTTATGTTTTAGTTGGCTATTTAGCCAATATCAATATTGCATACTCATTTGGGTTTTTAAACTTGATGCTTATTCGTAAACCTGAGCCTTAGACATGTAGAAACACACTGGAACTCGAATACACTATCCAAAAACCATTTCTAAGAGTGTCTTCCTATGCAATGCATGTCAACACATACTCTCATATTTAAAATGGATTGGCCCCACATGGTATGGGATAAATATCCTTTTTCAAAAGGAATCATAGGATTAATTTTGAAAGAAGGAGAGTGTCATGTGGTAGAAGAAGACCATTTTTCGCAAGGGAAAATAGTAAGTTGTCTTCCCATGATGGTGATTCAGTTAGGCCCCGTTTGGTTGGGGAATTGGAATTTGACTCAAAACCTGATTATCTCAAAATCGGGTTTTGAAATTCTGGTTTTGCATCTTCCGAGACCGTTTGGTTGACCCCGAAGATGGATTAGTCAATCCATCTTCTGCGTTTGGTTGCCAATTTCAAAATCGGAATTGGAACTGACAAATTCTAACTTCTGCGCTTGGTTCAACAATTTCGAATTGGAATTGGAATTAAACACTCCATGTTCTATGTTTGGTTCTACATTTCGAATTGGAATTGGAATTCGACAAAGACTATAATTTTTTTATTATTATTTAATAATGTTTAGTTTAATGTTGTGATTTATTTTGTCCATTTTTTTATTTGTTTTATTTTGAGTTTTTTTAATTGTTAATGTTTAATTTAATGTTGTGATTTATTTTGTCCATTTTTTAATTTGTTTTTTTGTAGTTTTTTTAATTGTTATTTTTTTTTAACTTTTTCTAATTTAAGATCATTGATTGCTTTATTTTCTAGAAAATACGCAACTACACAGTCATAGACAAAGTAAAAATACATTAACATCTAAAGAACTT
>MU225108.1:0-39709 GCA_018584345.1 Thuja plicata | reverse complement strand
AGATTTTGGAGGCATTTTGGAGCTTTGGAATTTCATCATTGGGTCGATTTCATTTATTGCACATTGCTGTTATAGTTACCAGTCTTTTTCAGATTTTAATGGAGGACAATTTTGCATATCATATTCAAATTTTTGCTTGTATGGCCTCATTCAGGTATTGTTTCTTTGTGGGTATTTGAGCATTCATCTTCGGAGAGCTTGGCAATTGTTTTAGTGTATTTATGGAGAAGCTATCAGGTTGCTGGTAAATAATTTTAGTGGTCTGATATACTACAGAAAGGGCACCACTGGCAAGACATTTTGGTTCATAGTTCATCATTGAAGCATCCAATGGTTCTGGGTATTGTTGCATTCAATTGCTATCGTTGAGACAATCATTTCAAGGACAAATTCGAGGAGCCTAGAGTCTGCATTTATTTATCTAAAGTATTTCTAGGCAAGAATAGGGGCAACACTTCAAGGGAGTCGATTTCTTCATTTGGAGGGTCTTCATCATCAACAAGTGTTACAATCAAGTCTCCAGCTCTTCTACACTTTGTGTACCAGGTTTCTCAAGTCAATTGTTGCATATATATTACATTTTAGATTTGATACTAAGGCTACATTTGTACTCAGAAAATTACATAGTTTTCATATGTTGTAATGCCAAGAGTCTTGGCAATTTCATACTAGCATTGTAGTTGACATTATATGTGCAATAAAGGAGACATAAGTTGTTGGTCTGATATAGTTGTAATTGAATATGTTTTTATCATTCATGATCAGCTTATTAGTTTGCATGCCAATTGTTTGACAAAATGTCAATTGGCTGTAGGTTCTCTTTTTGGCATAAATAATGTTATAATTTTGCATATCAAGTGTTTATATTAATGCCACTTGGTTGTAAGTGCATTAATGCCATCTTAGGTCGCATCCAAAGTGTTTGTCATAATTACTAGTTGCTGTAGTTGTATATTGCAAGTAGTTTCAGTCACATAGATGCATTGAATGTTGTCAAAATAAGTTGCACATTCATGTTAGGTCATTATTTAGTCAATTTTCAGCCTTCTTGCAAGCATTCTCATTGATGCTAATTGAAGAAAAGAGTCATTAAAGAAAACTGAAATGTTATATCAGTCATATGCCCCTTGTATGTGAAGTGTTTGACAAAATTTCCAAGGCCAAAAATCAAAAGTTTTCAATTAGATTTGAGCAGGGTCATTACGCTTCTCGCCACTTTTTAGCACCACCTCATCTTACAAATTTGAATACACTTTGTCTCCTTGTTCGCACATGTCTGTTATCTTTATATTTTCATCAAAGCTAGTATAATCTTTTAACAAGGTATGCAATAACCACACTAATAATATCTTTAGTTTGATTTATATTTCTTCTTAGTAATGGTCATAATCATTTTCAAATCACATTTTTGTAGCATTAATCATCACATTAATGAGCATCTTAAAAATATCTCTTCCACATCCAAGTGAGGACACTTATCAATTTAAGTTGGGAGGAGGGGTAGTACTTTTGTTGTTCTCAAAATTATGTTTGTGCATGCAAAATTTTTCATGTATGAGTCTTTTAGTAAATATATATTTTTAATTTTTGAGGATCTTTTTGCTTACAATGATATGAAGTAATCAATCAATGAATGATTGTACTATAAGCATGGTCATTTCATTAATTTTTCTTTTAAAGTCACCACAAGTAATCTCTAACTTTTGTTAATGTTTGTGCCTAAGTCTTTGCATGAGTCGTGAAAATTTACTAGTAGAAACACTGCTAAACTTTTCTAGTAAGAAACCTATCGGATTTGAAGATAGAATTCAAGGAACTTTCCAAATTTGTAGTTAGCAGTGATTTGAGAAAGAATATGAGAAATGGGAAGAGACCCAATTCTTAGTGAGCCTATTGTGCATAGTCTTATAAATAATGAACATGACTGTAAAGAGGAATTTTTTAATGTTGGTTGGGTATGATAATTTCATAAGTTAATAGAATTTGATATAGACATGTCCTTGAAGATTTTTTTTACCTTAGAGGATGGTGAAGCAATAATGAAGAGGCTACGAGTTGATTCTACAATGTTGGTTATAATAGAAGTCTCTTGGTTGTTGATTTATGGTGAGAACTATATGGCATCTCATGATGTAGTGTCTACATGGGTAGAATTTACTAGACTAGGGAATAGGCCCTTAGAGACACCCAAGAAGGATACAAAGAGAACTCCATTAGCTGACAAATGGGCAGTAGAAACAACCCATATCAATAGATATTTTACCTATGCGGACAAGCTAACTTATTTGCATTCCTATAATTTCAAATTCCTAAGCCACCATAGACATGGGAGGTTGATTAATATCCCTAATTATCTAGCACATTTTCTCACTTGGATGTTAGAAGTATAGAAAAGTAAGGATACTTCAATATTCCATCATTGTCTTATAACAAAGTACATACAAATAATTTTAAAAATATATTTTCCTCAGATGGGTTGGAAAGAATTTATAGGGATTAACAAAGTTAATAATCTAAATTTAGAATGTATTTACCAAATGGAGCGAGGAAGGCTACAATGGTCGAATTGTTGAACCCCTGGCTTTCTGCACCATGAAGGTTTCATCTACTAGGGTGATCTAGGAAGGTGATGGTCGCTCAACAATCATTTCAAGCAGAGCTTTAGACACCCCCCATGGAACAACCAAGCATGGCAGGATCCAGTTATGGGGAATAAGTTTTGTGGGCGACCTTACTTCAAATCAAGTTCTTCCCAGCAATTTTGGAATGGACCTCAAACAATTGACAATTTCAACTTCATGGACTTTGAGCACAAATTTTGGAGAGCTAAGTCATCCGCCCAAAAGGCAAAAATGAAAGAGGTATGATCAATTCCTAATCCTCCCTAAGTTTCTTGTATATTGATTGATCATGCAGAGTGGAGTGATAAGATAAAATGTTTTAGATACAAATCCTTTGTAATGAAATGGGCTAGATCATGGCATGCATATGAAAAGATTAAGAATTTGTGTTTCATTGTTTGTAGTCCTATCTGGAGTCTCAAAAATATCTCAAATGGTTTTTACCTGGTTTTATGCTCCTCCAAGGAGATGAAGGAAAAAAAATTTCACTTGGGTCCATACTTTATTGATGGACGAGGGATTTCTCTCAAGGATTGGGAAACAAAATTTGATCCAGCTTCTGAAACCCTAAAGGATATACCGATGTGGATCAAACTAAAAAATCATCCCCATGAATACTGTAATATTGTCACTTTAAGAATAATAGGGGACACTTTGGGAAAATTTGTAAACTGGGGAGAGAATCTGGACCCTCAGGACCTCTCCACCTATATTAATTTTCTGATTCTCTGGCATGAGATCAATCCAATACCCAACTTCCTAGAACTTAATTCAAATTTGGGGATCTGGAAACAGGCCATTGAAAAAATGGAGGGTGATGTATTTGCAGGTTTAAATGAATTCAGTTTGGACTAGAAAGGTAAAGGAAAGGAGGCAGATACTATATTAGAGGAGCTTCTATGTGATTCAAACAAACCCAGAACACCCTCAGCTATGGGGAAAAACTTAGCACAATTGATGAATACTAGAGTTACAAATACTTTTGATAGAGAGATGAACAAGTGAATTTTCAACACCTTTGATATTGTGATGATCAATGAGGAAAATTGGGGAGGAGAAAGGGATGGATACTCTTGTGGGGGGGGAGTCTAATCACCTATGAGACAAAATGATATGGAGATGGTTTTCCAAGACACACTTTATCTTGTTTTTCATAACAATCAGAATGATAGAGCTATCAAGAGTACTAAGGCCACAGAGGATGTCGTAACAGGACTAGCTACCAAAGAAAATAGGGACACAACAGTTGGAAATCCAGATGGATCCCCTTCTTTAGGGAAGGATGATATCCAAGAGAGAAATAAGGGATTAGTAAACTTGGTCGGTGTTGATCCCTAAGATGAACCCTAAGGACTCTCACAAATGATGGAGGATCGCACACTACATCCTTTTGAGCACTATGTCGAGGAGGTGCAGGGGAGAGTAGGAAGTTATGAACCAAAATTTTTGTTTGATGTCAGTGGAAAGATAGTTAAAGATATCCCCATTTCTCCAATTAGAAATTTGGGGGACTCCTTCGAGGATGTCAGAGACAGTGGGGGAAACAATGTAGATAGTGAAGAAAAAGAGGAAATTATTGATCATAATATAGGTGATTTTTTGGGACTATCAAACTAACATGGCATTGCAGAAGTAAGGATGGTGGAACAACCTGACTTCTCAATAGATAAAGCTAAATTTGGAGATAAAAATAAAAGGGGAGAAAGCACCCTCAAAATGAGGCTTGTGAAGGCTAGTTGTGCTAGTGGCAAGAGAAAATTGAGATCGATAAAAGGCCAAGCCTTTTCCTAGGAGAAATGAAGCTCCTTTCGTGGAATTTCAGGGGTTTCAATGCCCCTAAGAAATGTGACTTGATCAAACGTTGTCATGATTAGGCAAAACTAGAGATGGTATTTTCACAAGAAACTAAATTAAAGAACGTGGATTGTGTTCTCTTTGCTAATAAATTGTACATGTGGAAATTCTCCTGTGTAGAGGCTGAAAGTGCCTCTAGTGGATTGGGGATTTTATGGAATGAATCCTTGATCTCTATCATCGTCATCTAGAAAATAAAATTTTGGATGTGGGCTAAGGCTGACTCAAAACAACTATTATCAAGTGTCAACATCATTAGTGTTTATGGACCGAATAATCCAAGACTGAAGCAAATATTAGGGGACGAAATTTCAAATGTTTTTATGTGCTCACTCTAAAAAATTATTTCTAATTGTGAGGGATTTCAATACCATAGTTAGACCTAAAGATAAGCGGGGAGGATTTGGATGGTCACGACAAAGTCAAAGATATTTTTGTAGCTTCATTATGGACAATGGTTTGGTGGAAATGGAATTTAGGGGAGGAGATTTCACATGGACTAATAGAAGACTAGATTTCAACAACATTGTTGAAAAGTTAGATAGATTCCTGATTTATGGGGATTGGGCCTCAACAAACTAGATATGAAATGCAAAGATTCTCCCATTCAGTGGATCAGACCACTTTCCAATTTGTTTGAGAATCCATGATGACACAACTCCTTATAAATTCCAGCTTAAATTCAAATCAATGTGGTTCAAAGATGATGGATTTGATGATTTGGTGAAAGGTTGGTGGGTTCATGCCCCTGCAAGGGAAGGCAACAAGGCCTTCCTATTTAGTAAAAAAAATATTGTATTTAAAGGAAATACTGAAAATATGGAATAGAGAAACTTTCAAGCATATTTTTTCTTAAAAATACATGATTAAAGGGGATCTAAAAACCCTAAATGAAAAAGTAATTTCTCAAGGGATGATGAATGCAGAGTTCATAGAAGAGAAGAACTTAATGAAGGATTATTCAGAACTTTTAGCTAGGGGGAAACATTATGGAGATAAAAGTCAAGGGAACTTTGGCTTAAGGATGGAGACCGCAACACTAAATTTTTCCATAATTCAGCAAAGGTTAAAAGAGCCACAAATATGATTTTCTCCATTAAAGATCAAAATGGACGTTTATTAGAGATGGGAAAGGAGATTAATGAGGAAGCTATCATATTTAATTCCAATATCTTTAGTGAAAATAGGCAGAAACCTAATAATATCAATGAAATTTTGAACACTATTATGAGGTGCATTAGTGAGGCACAAAATGCTTTCCTAATGGCCCCAACATCTAAGGAAGAGATAAAAGGTGCCCTGTTTGACATGGGGGGTGAAAAAGCGCCTGGGTCGGATGGCTTCACAATTATTTTTTTCTAGCACTTCTGGGACTTGTTGGGAAAGTAAATATGGGAGGTTGTAGAAGAGGCTAGATGTGGGGGTTTTATCTTGAAGGATTTCAAAAATACATTCATTGCTCTCATTCCAAAGGAGGCAATCTCAATATTTGATGGTTTCTTCCCTATAGCATTATGTAACACTATTTATAAAATCATTTCCAAGGTGATAGCTAATAGGATCAAACTGGTTTTAGATAGTGTTATCTTAGAGGAACAAACTAGTTTTGCCCCAGATATATCTATTTTTTAAGGCATCAAAGTAGTGCATGAGGCAATTCATTCACTGAGAACAAAAAAGATAGATAAAATGATGGTTAAGCTAGACAACATGAAATCTTATGATGAAGTTGACAGAGACTTTCTTTTGAAAGTATTGGAGAAATTAGGCTTTATGAGTGACTCGGTCTCCTAGATTGGAAGTTGTCTATCCAATGTGAGGCTATCCATTCTAGTTAATGAGACTCCACGTGGTTTTTTTGAAACCAACAAGGGGATTAGGAAGGGTCATCCTATTGTTGGCCCAATGTTAAGATAATGGAAATGGTATGTACTAAGAGGGGAGGGGTGAATTAGTACCCTTAAAAACTTTTAGTCAATTCTTTGCATTCTCTGTCCTTGAATAATTTTTCTAATCTCTGATGTCTGTAGTATGGTGGCTACTTGATCATTTCTTGATCAACATACTTAACAATATTTGACATCTATACAATTATATATCAAACGATATGACCTAATTAGGGTTCAACAATTACATCCTTATCCTAAGATCAATGATGTACACAATTTACCTTGATCATGTACACATAGGAGACATAAACAATTAATGTTGTAAATCCATAATTAATTTCCTCCTCGATCATGTAAACCGTTATCTAGGTCCTCTCAAAAGTTGTTTCATAGAATAATGTGCCATAACAAACTTTTATGTGGACTATGTTTCACTCGGTTAATGTTGTTCCTCGGTGCTCGGTGTATACTATGTATCTCAGTTATACTGGTGTCCGGTTATGCTTGTGTAGCTTGGTGTTGTCTATTTACTCGGGTGTCACTATACTTGGTTAACTATGGGCGTGATCAATGTTCTCGGTTAACTCTGTACTTCGGTGATATATACCGACTGTCTTGTGTTGACTCTGTCACCGACTGTCCATTCTGTTTGCTTGATAACTAATGACAACTTCATTGTGCAATTGGAGTAACATTCTCCCCCTTTGGCATTAGTATCAAAAACTTAGTATTGTACATAATATACTATACACGATGACTCCCCCTTTATACATGCTCCACCTATGTATATACTTGGTATATGTATATGAACATCTTGATTGTACTCTCTCTCTCTCTCTCTCTATATATATATATATATATATATATATATATATATACACACACACACACACACACACACACACACACACACACACATATTTCTCCCTTTTTTGAAATAATGACAAAAGGTGTGTAATTTACAGTTTGTCAAAAATATTGGGATGGGTATTCTTAAGAGTTTCCAATAACTTCTCCCATTCCCCCTTTAAGTTCTCTAGGGTGAGTATCTCTAATTGTAGTTGGGCATGCATATCATATATGCTTTCTGTCACTGATAAATCTGGGATGGCAATGAGATTCTTTTCCAAAGTCACATGTTTTTGCATCATTGCAAAATGTTGTAGCAACATCGCTTGGAGCTCAGTTACTTTCTCTCTGATGTATTCCTCTTCTTTCTTTAAGTCATTTCTCAACTGTCGGTTTTAAAGTATCTTCTTATAATGCAACTGTAATGCATGTTGCTCAGGTTATAGACTCTGTGCACTATCCTTTAGATCTTGATCTATTTTCTTTAACTTTTCACTAATCTCGGTAGTGAAGTGATCTAGTGTGAATAACTGCTAGAGAATAGTAATGGCTTTAGATATAAAACTTTCTAAACCATTTACAAATTTTGACAGAGTTACCTTATGTACTGCCACTGCCTGGCTGATCTTCTCGGTAACTTTATATTGAATCTTCTTCTCTGCTTGCTCTTCAAGTCTTTTCTCGACATCAATGTCAGACTTATCAATTTCCTCAGTGAGCATTTCAATTTGTTCCAGCATGGGGGCATGTTCATCAATGTTTATATCTGGTACAACTTGCATTAAGATCTATTTTGCCTTCTCTAGTACTTGTGCACTCTTTGCTTCTTGTCTTAGTTTATCTTGTGTTGCCTTTCTCGTGCAAAGTTCACCATATTTCTTCAGTGTTTCAGGGTCAAGTATCTTAGGATCTCATTCAGGAATCTCCATGATTTCATCTAAGGTAACTGGATCCTTGGTTCTTTTCTATTTCTTCTTCTTCTTACCTTGACTTCTCGATATAGGTGATAGTGCTAATGTTAACTGAGCCTTTTGCTCAGGTTTTTACTTTGATAGCTCGGTACTCGGTGTGAAAACTTATTTAGGTGCCTCAGTAACTAACCTTGTGTCGGTAGTAGATGTATCTATTGTCTTGTCAAGAGTCTTTGTGGTACCTTCACCTTTTTCTTTTGCAACATCAGTGGTATCTTTTTGTGCATCACCTTGGTTTGTTTCACCACTATGATCGGTCTATTTACTGTGTTCTTCACCCTTATCTTCATTTGTATCTATGACTTTCTCAGGTTAATTTTTTCGTGCTTCGGTCTCAATCTCTATTTCCTTAACCAAAATAGGTAACTGGACTGGTGTAGTAGCTTGGGTGACCTGTGATGTATCTTTCTCATCAATAGTCTAGGTTGCTCTGATAGATTCATCTTCCTTGGCCTTATCATCCGGATCTCCTTCGGTTACATTAGTTATTGTGATATTCGGGTGACCTAAATTAGTCAAGAGTTTAGGAATACCATCTAACACATTATCAACTGTCATGGGTTCTATACTCAGTCCAGTAGATGAAGCATCAGTTACTTCCTCAGTGTCTTGGATAACCTTAGGTGGATTCAACAATTCATTCCAAATTTTGGTGCTCTCAATATCCACTTCCTTCATATTACCTTGTAGGATATTCAATGTTCTTTGTTTCTTTACAAATTGCTTAGCATATTGCCTCATTATATCATGAATTTCCTCAACTGTGCACTCGGCTTTTATAAATGTGAGAGCTGCTTCTCTCATTTGTTTCTTGGTTTGGACTGCATATGTCCATCTAGATGATATTTTATCATATAGTTCTGATGGTATAGAAGTATAAAAATCAACTGGAACTTGTTTGAGGTTAATCGTCATACCTATGATTGCTTCTTCAATTTTATCCTTATTCTTGGTAGACATATCAAAGTATTCTAGTATCTTCAGATGTGCTAACTGTCCAGTTGTCTTGATTGCCTCTGCAATCTCATTAATACTCTGTGAAGGTGTGTTGTGAACAACCTTGAATTGTTCTGGATTCTCATCAGAATCATCCTTGTCATCCTTTTTTTGCACATATCTCTTCCTTTGTCTCGGTGCAGTAGTACTGCCCTTCTGCTTCCTTATTTGGTATGTAAGTTTTGGTGAGGGCCTTGTAATTTTAGCTACACCTTTCTTCAAAGGTGGTGAATCCTTAATCATCGACTAAGATCTGGGCTTTGATGATGATTCACTCTTTGTACTATTTATTCGTTTGGCCTTAGGTACCTTAATTGGTTCTATATTTGACTTGATGACATCGGTGTCATGATGTAGTTCTGCTTCATCGACTGAGGTCCGCTGATTGGTTTCACTTTCAGATCCAATTCTTCATCTGTTATAGCAAGTTTCCTTTTCAAAATTTTGACTATTTTTATCTTTTTCCTACCCAACTATTGTACTTGTAACTAAATTTTTATTCAGATCTTTGCCTCATCATAAGTGCCAAATCTCATGGCCAATTTGTCGACAGACTCATTTAACAATTTTTCAATAGCCTCTGTAGCAACATGAATATTCAATTCATACTCCATTGGAGTTAACCATGCAGTCCTTGGATCTGTTGCTTTGATTAATGTTGTGTCTGTATCTACTACAAAATAGATATTGTATTTGTATTTATCAACGAGTTATAGTGGAATCCGGGATCTCTTTTCCATTCTAGCTTTGAATTTTACGAAGTATTCATTCATTATAGGTTCAAAGTTCTGACCTAAACTTGTAATCATCTGACCAATTTGTACTATAACCAGTCTGTCTATCTTCCACTTAACTTTACCGATTGATGGAAATAAATTTTGCATGTAGAAGAATATGCAATATAGTAATAAACCAAACTTACATGTATTTGTCTTTGTTGTCCTGATGGTTCTCATATTCTCTTCTAACTGCTTCTGCAAACAGCTCCAAAAGATCAAGTTGAAGACCTTTCTTGACTATCTTGTAAGCTATATCAATAGCTCCACATGGTATGTTTTTCGTTCTGCTAGATTGGAATATCTTATACCTAATGGCACAAGCACCGAATCTTAGTTCAGGATCATTGATGCATTGACCTTCAAGCCTCTACCGTCCCACTCGATTAATGTTAGCTTTTCCAACTCAGTTCTTTGTAGGTGCCTTAGGGATTTGGATTTGTCACATATGGGATACCCTGTGACTGCATGAATGACATCCCTGGTTATCTTTTTAGGCTCATCCAGCCATAGCTTCCCTTCATGTACCCTGCTAAGTACAATGCGGATCCATTCATTTTGAAAGACCTTCGAGAAATCTAGGGCACAAGTTAACCCTTTAACCTCTAAGTGTTTTTATCTTCCTTCAGTTTTCCATCTATGCATAATGATTGGTAGGTTAACATAATCTCAAAATCTCTGATTTCACCAATCTTGCAATGTATATGTGCACGCACGTCTTGCACTAGCAAAACCCTATACGGGATAGATGAAAATGCACCTTGATTTTCTGGTTGTGCTGCAACTTGTGGGTGAATCTTGTAATTTGGCTCCATGTAGGTGGAGTTCTTCACCAAAACAACCTTATTTTCCTTATCCATTTTAGCTTTCATTGTTCGTGATGAAGATGCCATGATTCTGTGTTTTTAGGGCTTCCGTAAAATGTGCTTGAATAACTCAATGAGGGTAGAATGTGTAATAACTAACCTCTGTATGCTTGGAAATATTCTTAGATCTCTGTAGAATGCACAAAAATATTCTTATGCAACTTAGCTTTGTTCTTTGCCCTGCTCTGTGATCTCATTGTGAGCAAATGACCTCATATTGACTAAATTTATAGTAAATATGTTAGGGTAGTGCAATAAATGCACTTCACCAACCACTCAATGAACAAACGACATGCTCAGTTAACACTATCAATGCATTATCTCGGTGAGTATACCATATACTCGGTTACCATAACAACTCGGTGATCTCTTCACATTTTCACCGACTGACAGTTTTAGCTCGGAACATATTAACCGACTCGACTAGATCATAGTAATCAAATATGTAATGCCACAGTGCATCTTTATTCATGTTGATTTGGCATATGTGCAATAAATATAGGAACTAATGTAAGACATAGCATTTCAAAACATAGTTCCATACCTTCTTGTATTGCTCAGTTGGAGACGGTGTAGCCACCTAACCCATTGGATGAGGTGTCACCGACTGTTGTGCTTGGTCCTGCACTATTATTTGATGCTTTTCTCCACATTTTATTTCTGATCCTTACAATTTCACCAATTGTATTTCCATTCCCATAAGTGATTATTCGGTCTGCATAATCTCTGCTTAAGTGACCAACTTTCTGACAGTGAGAACATGTCAATCTAGTGCTTGACCAATTCCTTGATCTAATTTACCATTGTCTCATACAATTTTCTGCTATGTGTCCATATTTACCACATGATTCACAATCACTCCAAGTGTTGTAATCTCATGCATATGCATTGCCTTGTCTTCTCGGTTGATTTACGATTTCTTGTTGTTTAGGCTTCCAGATCTGCTTTGTGTTCTTTCTGCATGCTTGAGTTGTGTGACCATTCATGTTGTAGTTTTGACAATATTTATCCAAGTATGGTTTCTTTTGTGGTTTGTTCAACTTGGATCTACACTCATGTGCCTGATGTCCATGCTTATTATAGTTATAGAAAATACCATTAAATTTAGGAGGGTTTCTAGGAATACCTTTTGCTTTGCTCCTGCAGACATTTGATGTGTGGCCTGATTTTCCATAGTGATGGAAAGAGGGCTTCTTCGGCTTAGGATTTGAGTAGAAATTTCTTTTTTTAGCTTGATTTGATGATTCTCCTTGCTCGGTAAACCCTAATCTAGTATTGTTATTCAATCTTCTTTGATGGTTCATAAATTCATCCATTCTCTTAGTGCTTTCTTCAGATCTCTTAATCACTTCATTATGTTGCTGTAACATCTTCACTTCATTTCTCAATTTTTCATTTTCTTCTTTCAATACACTAATATCATCTATTCTCTTTACAAGTTCAGTGTTTACTCGGTTTGCCTCATGATTCATAGCAACCACTTGATTGGTGATCTCAAAGTAATGTTCAGTAAGTCTAGATATCTCAGTTTCTTTCTCTTGTAACTTTTCTGTCATCTGTCTTCTGTCATCAAAATCCATGTTTATATCTTGTTCAGATTTCTTTGCATCATTCAAGACTTCAACCATTCTAACCATTTGTGTATCTTGTCTGATATGCAGTGCTTTCACTTGTTCAGTAAGTTGTTGATTACTTTCATATAACTTTGATATGATTCCTTCAGATGTATCAGATATGCTACCAGATTCAGATCTAGATGTATCAAATGGGTCATGAATCTCTTCTTCATGATAATCAATCTCATGACAGTGAAGTTCCATGTCCTTAATCTTAATCAACATCTCCCTGAGTTTCTCTCTGGCTTCCTTGAACTGTTCAACATAGATATGCAGTTGTAACTTATGATTCTCAATAGTTTTGTCAAGTGTATACCTCTCCATTGTAAGATCTTTTCTCCTTAGCTTCTAAACCTTCTAAATAAGAGAACAAGATCTGATACCAATTGTTTTCCCAATATTAAGATAATGGATAGGGTATGTACAGAGAGGGGATGGGTGAATCAATACCCTTAAAAATATTTAGTCAATCCTTTGCATTCACTATTTGTAGTAACCGACGGAGTAGATTTCTTATTCCAAACATATAGTATCAATATTTAAAGGTAAATGCATGTAAAATAAACATTACACATACATTAAATCAAGTACTCATGACACTAGTATTTTGGTATTGTAGAAACCCCCTATTAGAAGGTATAAAATGCGGTGGGAATGAGACCCACATAACTTCACTACTACAGAAATAAATATATCTTGTTAAAGCTTTACAAAATGATCACTTCTGATGATCTTACCCTATTAGGAGTAACAAAAAGATTGACTAGATCTACCTCATGTGAGGATTTAGCAACACAATCTATGTGTGCACTCGGTTAAGAGATTTACAATAAGACAGTTAAGTCTACTCTGTTAAGAGATTTTGGGTCTATTACAATTGTTAGAGAGTAACAGAAAGTTGATCTAAAATATATACAATCTCAAAATTGTTGATACATATCCATTAAGTTCATACAAAACATATCACCTCAATGTGAATGATAATACCTTCTACTTTGTTCTGCTCAGTAGCCTTGCCTTAGTTTTGTAAACTGATTTCTGCAATGTGGTCTCTGTCCTTAAATCTCTTCTCTAATCTCTGATGTTTGTATTATGGCAGCTACTTGATCATTTCTTGATCAACATACTTAACAAAATTTGACATCTATACAATTATATATCAAACGATATGACCTAATTAGGGTTCAATAATTACATCCTTATCCTAAGATCAACAGTGTATAGAATTTACCTTGATCATCTACACATAGGAGACATAAATAATTAATGTTTTAAATCCATGATTAATGTCCTCCTCGATCGTGTAAACCGTTATCTAGGTTGGCTCAAAAGTTGTTACATACAATAATGTGCCATAACAAACTTTTATGTGGACTATGTTCCACTTGGTTAATGTTGTTCCTTGGTGCTCAGTGTATACTATGTATCTCAGTTATACTTGTGTTTAGTTATGCTTTTGTAGCTCGGTGTTGTTTGTTTACTCAGGTATCACTGTACTCGGTTAACTCTAGGCGTGATCAGTGCTCTCGGTTAACTCTGCACTTTGGTTATATATACTGACTATCTTGTGTTGACTCTGTCACTGACTATCCATTATGTCTGCATGATAACTAATGACAACTTCAATGTACAATTGGAGTAACACCTATATCAATGTTTCTTTTTATTATCATGGTTGAAGTAGTCGACAGACTAATAAAATCAAACAGGAGAGTTGGATTATGGAATGGCATCAAAGTGGTAGTTAGTGAACCACCTATCTCCCATCTACAATTCACTAATGACACTTTCTTAGCTGGGGAAGATTTGATCAGGGAAGAAAAATTAATGAAATATTTAATTGACAAGTATAGTATGACCTCAGGCCAGCGAATCAATTGGCTAAAATTGGAGATCTATTTTTTCAATACTCCTCCCCAACAACAAAGAGAAATATGCAACATTTTGAGAATGAGAAAAGGTTCTTTACCTGCAAAATATTTGGGTATTCCTTTATTTGGTGGTGCATATAAAGCTAGCTTATGGTCAAACTTAATCTCCTCATGCTTGAAAAGGATGGCTGGGTGGCAAGGTAAATGACTTTCCTTTGCGGTCAGAATACTTATGTTAAAAACTGTTATCTCTGCCATTCCAATTTTTGCTATGATGTGTCTAAGAATTCCAACATCAGTTATTAATAAAATTGGACAACAAATGATAAAATTTGTTTGGAATGGATCAAAACATGATGATAAGATTCCCTTACTTGCTTGGGACAAGATACGTGAACCTAAAATTGGTGGGGGTGCTAGAATTAGAGACTAGAAACTAATGAATACTGGCCTCAGGGCCAAACTGGTGTGCTGGATTTACACAAATTTGGATAGGATGTGGGTGCCAATTATTAAAGCAAAATATTTGGACTCCTATGATAACAACTAAATTCTCACAATTAGGAATCCTCCAAGAGGATCGACAATGTGGAATTTTATCATATCTTGTAGACATGTTATAACAGAGCATATATCATGGAAAATAGGTAATGGACAGAAGGAAAAATTCTTGGAGTATTCATAGAATGGATACCTAGCTTTGAAGGATTTAGCTGAATTATATGATTTAATATTACACTTTGTTAGAAATTAGGGGGATAAGGTTTCAGATTACTTGGAAAGGAAGGAAGGTCTATTTGGATGGGAATGGGTGTGGAAAAATTTGGATAACGAAGCTTTGTCTGAATAGAAAAAAGCAATGATGAAAGGAGTATTTGAATCTAGGAACATCACTCTAAATAGTGGGGATGATCATTTAATATGGTGTGGATCTAATAGTGGGAAATATTCGGTCAAATTGGGTTATCAAATTTTGGAAAATTTGGATAACAGAGAACAATGGCCTACAAGTTTGTGTTGGGGTAAGGATTGTCTTCTGAAAGCGGGGGTTTTCCCATGGTTGGAAATAAGGGGGAGGATACTCACTGGGGAACATAAGAGATGACTGGGATTCATTGGCCCGATGAAAAGTGTTTTATGTGGTGAAGCTAAAGAAAATGTTGACCACCTTTTGGTCCTGTGAAAATTTGTAAATCGTTGTTGGGGGATGGCTCAAAAAAAGTTGGGATGATAAAGTCCCCTCCAAAAAAATAACTGGGATATCTTCTTAAGTTGGACTACCTATTATAGTAAACCATTGCTGGCTAGGATATGGGACATTTTCCCATCAATTGTCATTTGGGAGATTTGGAAGGAACAAAATAGGAGGATCTTCTTGGATAAGAGTGACACCATTGGCAATCTTCTATATAGGATCAATCACTCAATTAAGGAATTGGTGAGTGTGTCTACAAGAAAAAAGGTGTTAAATTTTCCTTTCACTAGTAGAGATATAATTATACAAAATATGTGGCCAGACATCAAAATTCAACACTTAGGAAAAATTGATTTTAAATCCAAAACTATTATTGTAAAATGTAGCAATTTATTGAAATAACTTGAAGCTGGATGGATCAAAGTAAACTTTGATGGTGCCTCAAAAGTTTACTTGGGGATTTCAAGTGTTGGGGAGATTGCAAGAGATTGGAATGGAAATACATTGGCTTTAGTGCATAAAGACTTAACGAGGGAACAAACAATATAGCATAAGTTAAAGAAACATTATTAGGGGTAAGGATGGGTTTGAAAATGGGGGTAACAAAACTGCATTTGGAGGGAGACTCGTTAATTGTTATAAATTCCATTATGAAGAAGAAGATAGAGGCTTGGCATTTTCAATCTTTAATTATCACAGTGGAGGATTTACTACCACAATTTGAAGAATTTAAAATATCTCACATCAGAAGATCAGGGAATATGGAAGCAGATACTTTGTCTAAGTAGGCCACATCTTTTGAACATGTGGGATATTCCTGTTTGAAAATTTGAGAAATCTTCCCATTGAGATGAATTGAGGTTAGTAATCCCACATATCCCTAACTAGATTGGACATCCACAAATAGTAATAATGACAGTTATGTGAGATTTCACAAGGATTATAGAGTTGTGAGAAATGGTGGGAAATGTCAGTTTCAATGGCTGGATGTCACTTCCATCATCATCAAACATGCCTATGGTTTGAACCTGATAGTGACAACTTTCATTTATGGGAGCCAACTTGCATCTTTGGATTATGTGGAATTTATATCAGAATTTATGCAATTTGATTTACTTTTTATTCTCCATGCATGGGCACGTTTTTTAGTACTTCACATAATGGAAAGCATTGGGGGTAATAAAAACAACATCTTTTGGTTTGTCAAATAAATATGGTGATGCAAGAGAAAGGACATTTGGATCACCTTAGGATTTTTTAGGTTGTGCAAGTGGCACACTGAAATAATAGTCTCAAACTATTTTATATAAACTCATGTTGAGTTGAGGCAGACTTGTTAGAGAAGCTTTAGCTGATTTTTTTCTTTTCTTGTAGGTTTTAACAAATTTCTCTAAGTTTTTTAGTAGGCAATTCTATTTTTGTAGGTGATTTATAGATTCAACATGGATTCTAACTTCACTCTGAAGCCAGCGACATGAAAACAACATAAGGGTTTCTTCGAGCTAGTAAAGGTGGAGAGGTTGCAGAAGCTCCCGAGGTGGACAAATGAGGAACTAGTGGAGGAAGTCTTTGAAAATTTGGGCCCCAAATTTCAAGTGGCTTTCCATGGAGGTAGACTAAATATGGACATAACTTTCATGATTCTTGCATGGGCTTTGGAAGGAAGGTGGAAATAAGTGAGATTCATTAAATTATGCACACCCTGTTCGAGAATGATGTTCTAGGCGGGTTGGAATCCTTCTTGGAAGAGGATTCAATTACTCTGAGAGCATTATTGATGATGATTTGGCTCTGAAAGAGGGTTTACTCTTGTTTATTCATTGGCACTGAGGAATTAACAAGGGAGAGTATAGAATTGGCCTCCTCATCGGTTGGGAGAGCACCAAACTTGCTATTAGAAACCAGGAGGCAAGCTGGACTGGGGGTGGTGTGGGCACTTTTATCTGCACACCCCATGGAAGACGCTCTACCAAGTGTGGTAGAAGAGGAAGACGAAAAAAAATTGGGCGGATCTGGATGAGGGGGCCATTTTGTAGATAATTATCTATGCTACCCCCTTGAAATCTTATATATGTTTGTTTTTGACAGTGGGATTGCTAACCATTATGGATATGTTCATTTTTTTGCTTATGGGAATCCCAATTTTTATATGGCGGGTAGTGTTGGAACCAACTCTGCAGAAGATACAATTTTTTGAAGTCATGCTCATATTGGAATTTTTGAAGCCTTGTCTGACATACATAGTGAAGAAGAACAAATATTCAATTAGTCTCCTCATCAGTTGGGAGAGCACCAAACTTGCTATCAGAAACCAGGAGGAAAGCTGGACTGGGGGTGGTGTGGGCCCTTCTATCCGCACACCCCGCAGAAGACGCTATAACAGGTGTCATAGAAGATGAAGACGAAAAAAATTTGGGTGGGTCTGGATGAGGGGGCCATTTTGTAGATAATTATCTATGCCACCCCCTTGAAATCTTATATATGTTTGTTTTTTACAGTGGGATTGCTGACCATTATGCATATGTTCATTTTTTTGCTTATGGGCATCCCAATTTTGATATGGCAGGTAGTGTTGGAACCAATTTTGTAGAAGATACAATTTTTTGAAGCCATGCTCGTATTGGAATTTTTGTAGCCTCGTCTGACATATACAGTTAAGAAGAACAAATGGCATGGCAATATGATCCCACTTTCAACCGAAAGTATTCAGAGATTTTGAATAAGACTATTAGTGCTTCAAAAATTTAACTTTTTAGCTTGTCTTTAGATTGAAGGTTAGCTTTGTATTAATTTGATAAGATAGAATCAATCGAATGGCCTGACTGATATAGCGTTGATTAATATCCCACTAGTTATTGTTAATAGATAGCTATAGATTAGGTTGATGAAGTTTTTCTCAGACTTTAATGGACACACTTGAAATGTTATTATCTACTTTATATCTATATCAATAAAATATCACTATTACCAAGAAAAAAAAATCTAAATTTAGGGCCTAAAGGAAGGAGATTTGGGCTCAAAGGGGAAACTAGTAAAATAAAAAGTAGAACAAAAGAGGATTCTAGCTCCTCAAAAGAAGAGAAATTATTAGCTTATGATTGTAAATCGAACCCCTCTGAGTAAGAAAATGCAAAATTTATAACTACACCTCCTACAATCAAAACTTGAAGCCAAAAATTAGCCTAAAGGCCTACTAGCTTAACCCCTGTTAAACGTGTTGTGAACTATTCTAGTGTAAAAATAGATAAGGGTAATGGGAAGTTATATGCAAAGGAAAAAATAAAGAAAATAGTAGAAGATGTCCCTAATTTAGGCTCTGCTAAGAGAAATCCTATTGTAGAAACTATTTCTCCCTCATCAAAAGAGAAGAAAAAGAAAGATTCCTCCAAGCAAAAGGAACAACGAGATACTCCATCCCATACTCCCTATGAGAATAAGATGAAAATAACACCTCAATAGAAAGGCAATAAACTTGAGAAAATGGAAACACAACTTGAGCCATCGTAACAACCCTCTTCTATAATAGGGGACAAAAGAAAGGCCAAAACTTCACTACTCACTCCATCACCAAAAAGGCCAACTTCTTCTGCTCTTGTTAAGAAGAAACCTAAAAATAAAAATGATTAAATCTTATACTTCTTCACTTGTGATAGATAAACCACCATCGACATCTCTAGTTTCCCATTTATTTTTAATCTATTATTCATAATAGGATTTAAAATTGTCAAAAATTGTGAAGCAAACAATCGAAAGAGCTCATAGGTTAAAAACTATTTTGGGTGAGAAAAAGAAAAAGAAAATCTAACCTATGATAGACATTTCTTCTAAATCTATTTGTGAGCCTGATCATATTGAAATTGAGGAAAAGAGCAAGAATGGACACCAGAGGAGGCACAAGATGAAGAAAGAATATATGGGATGCTAGAGGTACAAAATTAGCAGGAGGCAAGGAAAGGAGAAGTAGCCCAAGATGAAGATGAGGTAGAAGATGAGGAGGAAGAACCCATCAAAGAGGGCATGTCATAAATAATACAAAAAGAAAAGATAGAAATGTTTCCATAGGAAGGAAATATACAAGAACTTGAGATTAAAGATATAGATGCATATGCATATGGGATTGATTTATATTGACTAGCAGAAATGGGTGCTAAGGAAGTTGTGAGTGTTATAGATTAGATTACTACAATATTTATAGAACATAATGTCCTAAAACTTACTGTTCCCTCATCTTGTTGTACATTAGCATTTAAATTTTGGAAGTAACTTAAAAAGATGCAACTACAAGAAGCCAAACGGGAAAAATAAAAGGAAGATATGTATCTTAAGCTTGATGAGGAACTCCAAGAGAAGGAGTCTAAAATAATAATAAAAATTAGAGGAATGGCATATCATATTAATATTTTACCAGGAATCAAAATAAGCGGCAAAACATGACAGAATAAAGAATAATAAGGCACTAATATTTATCTTGGGAAAACCCTCCTACACGAGGGAAAAACCTAGCTACACCGCAAAAATGATCTCCTTTATTTATGATCAAAGTGAAAAATACAATATCTTCATAATTCCAAAACAATCTATATAAACTCTCATAATTCTTAGAAGAAAACTCTCGGCACAACATCACAAAGAAAATATACACGTAACTGAAAGCTCCTATCACAAGATATAATCGCTTCTCAAAATAAATTGAGTGCATCAATCTGTGTAATCATCAACTAAACCATGACACCAAATAGAGATCCTATATATAACATAAGCTCATGAACTATTCATCATTGAGTTCAAAGGAATGTGAGGAGATAACAACAAGACTTCTTAAAATGGTAGACTATTCACATGGAAGAGATGACTCTTCGTGTGTAGATGTGAGAGGCTCTTAAGTTGCCCGTGACATAGGAGACTCTTAAGTTTCTCATTATGCCACATACACAACCTCCTCGCTCATACATGGTGACTTTTCATGTATCCTGACAAGAGTCTCTTCTTGAATAATCATAAAATGCAGACAATAAAATTCCTTTTGAAGATACATACTTCAACACTCCCTCTTAGCAAAGAAGGAATTTTCTAGATACTTGAGTCATGTAATCTCTCAACATTATTTCCATTAAGGATACACCCATGAGCGTCAACAAAAACCTTTATCAAAAATTATGAGTGTAATTTTTTAATCTCAACACGATGAACATAAGAAGCTGCAACAAAAATGTCAATAACAAAAAAATCTCATCACAAATTTTCTCAACATAATATTATCATATCAGCATGACATTCACCATAGCTACTCCCATAGGGTTAAATAAATAAAATAATTCATGGAGTCTCACACATGACTTCCACCATGGCTACTCCTAAAGGGTGGATCCACCATAGCTACTCCCAAAGGGTGGAACAAAGGCTTTCACCACAAACTTCTCTCGCAGAGAATAATGCATTAACAAGGGATTGCACCTCAAAATTCTCCCTCATGGATACGAACTAATTAATAAGGAATTGCACCTTGAACTTCTCCATCGTAGAGAATAACTCATTAACAGTGGATTGCACCTCAAAATTCTCCCTCACAGAGAAGAATTCATTAACAAGGAATTGCACCTCAAACTTCTCCTTCACAGAGAATAACTCATTAACAAGGGATTGCACTTCAAACTTCTCTCTCACAAAGAAGAAATCATTAACAAGGGATTTCACCTTGAACTTCTCACTCATAGAGAAAACACATTACATCACATAATAGGAACAACTGAATGTTGAGACTCCCTCTCAGTAGGGGCAACATTCTCACTGCTTCGATTATCACAATAAAATAGAGTTGATTTCAATGTTTGACAAAACAAGGAGCTTTTGTAGTCACACTGCTACATGATATCATTTATCCTCTGTAAGGATCATGACACTCTCCATCTAACGCTTAATATCCCCCTGAATCTGATTTCCTCCTCTTAGAATAAACTGATCATAAGACAATCTAGATAGGTTCTTCTTCTTCAAGAGATGTTTCCAGTAAAGAACCACCAACTTAGCTCAAGCTGCAATCTCTCATCATCCTTGTCCTCCTTGATCCAACCTAGAATCATACTAGAGAGATTAGAAATAGACTCAAACTACATCCCAAAGAGAAATATATAGACTAATGCTAGAGGCATACATGATTCGCTATTCCCAAATTTATTACATGAATTAACTACATAAAATTCATGATCAAGATTCAAGGGTACAATCATAAAGTACTTATCTCTTTATTGATGAATTCACCTTTTAACAGCTACAAGTAGGTTTCACAACCCCTGTGCAAGCCAAACAAGGCAATAGAGCTTGTGGCTCTAAGTGCTTTGAGCCATAGAACCCATGTTTATGTAGACATATCTCACAGAAGCACCGAGATTTAATCTAAATATTTCGAACCAATATTTATTCAATGCAGAAACAATACAGTCTGATTGCTGATAGAAGAATGAATACTACCTCTAATTCCATGCATAAGATGCTTATTTACAACCACTCTAATACCATGTTAATGTTTTACTAGGAATCGAAATAAGCAGCAAAACATGACATAATAAAGAATAATAAGACACTAATATTAATTCTGGGAAAACCCTCCTACACGATGGAAAAACCCAGCCACACCGCAAAAATTATCTCCTCTATTTATGATAAAAGTGACATAATACAATATCTTTAGAATTCCAAAATACTCTATATAAACTCTTAGAATTATTAGAAGATAACTCTCGACACAGCATCACAAAGAAAATATACATGTAACTGAAATATCCTATCACAAGATATAATTGCTTCACAAAGAAAATATACATGTAACTGAAATATCCTATCACAAGATATAATTGCTTCTGAAAATAATATAAAGGCATCAATCTATGTAATCATCAACTAAATTTTGACACCAAATAGAGACCATATATATAGCATAAGCTCACGAACGATCCATCATTGAGTTCAAAGGAACGTGAGGAGATAACAACAAGACTTCTTGAAATGATAGACTATTCACATGAAAGAGATGAATCTTCGTATACAGATGTGCGAGTCTCTTCAGTTTCCCCTGATGTTGTAGACTCTTTAGTTTCTCATGACGCCTCATACACATCCTCCTCACCCATACAGGGTGACTTTTCATGTATCCCAACAAGAGTCTCTTCTTGAATGATCATAAAATGCTGACAATAAAATTCCTTCTGAAGCTACATACTTCAACAAATCAGATGGCTATTCTTGTTCTTTAGTTTATCAATTGTAGAGCACCTACTAGGGTGTACACCCTCTTCCTTAGAGGGAAACTATTGAGTTTCCATTTTATGTAAGTATATTGTGACTTACCTCACTCTTTGGTAACTCCAAAAGAATACTTTGATATCTTCAAGAACTCTATAATTAAAATGCAAAATGCTTTGTGTGAGATATACTTACACAACCTTGTTATACCTTATAATGAAGATTGAAATCCCCTCTTATATGTTGGAGATATCCACATGAGAACATTTTGTTCTTATATGTGTAATGAGGAGAATAGGGGATCCAAATCATAAATTATTAGGTTTGAGAGCAGAGTCAAAGGATCCTAACTAAATATTAAATAATTGGGTCATATTAATTAATAAAATAGAGGTACAATTGGATGGATTTTAGAATTGGGGGAACAACTACAACATGTTCACTCAAATATCAAGGGTACCTAAAAGGAATTTTTTGACACACATAGCACATCATTGGTAGAAACTTAGTGAGGAATTGAAAATAAAGGAACAACATTTCCTGTTTAGTTACCTTGTAATAATCTGCATAATTAGAACCTACATGCAGTTGGTTGACAAACAGGAGCTCACATGTATCTCATTTCCTTTCCATCCACTTTGGTGATATGGAAAGTATCTAATTGGCTAGGTGCATAATATGGTGCAGATCAAGAAGACCCGAGGTAGAGAAGGATTGGAAGGTCAAATAGATTCTACTGGAATCTACTCACCCCTAATTGAGGGATAACTACACATTCCAATTTCAAGGCACTTTCTTTGCTTAGGAATAGTTTGGTCACCTCTACTTTCTGATAAGTAGGGAAATTAGTAGAGGGAATGATGAGATGGTTTTATAGTCTTTTTATATAGTTTTCATATCTTTGTTTAATAGTTTGAACTATTGAGTCCATAATTCTAGGAATTTGATGTTTTGGTTTTCTTTAAGACCTATTTATTATGTTCACGCACACGTGCCCACACACACACACACGTGTGTGTGTGTGTGTGATAATGTGTATTTAGATGTTTTGATTACTATTTGCATGCCAACTGGTTTTTGCAGCATTTGGGTATAGTGAATTGGTTTGTCTCCTATCGCTTCAGACTAATAAATACCCTACAACCATGTGAGGGTGCAGAGTTGAAACAATTAAACAAGCTAAGATGTTACTACTGAATTGTCAAGTGATGGAGATGGCAAAGACTTGTTCCATTATATTTTATTGATAAAAAAATTAATTATTGTTCCTTTTATTGTGTATAGATTTGGAAGTTATGTTTTAACTGTTCAAAGTCATGCAATCCAAATAGATCTTCATCACCATGTGTTTGACTAACTTTAGATTGTGACATGATCTTCAGAAAATAAATGCATTTAGACATTGAGAAAACATTGCACTTAAACCATATCACCTTTTCTATGATCAAGACTTAACATGTTTATCCTATTTCACCGAGACACTTATCCTTTTTCAAGGTGTCTATCCTAATCACTGTAACAATGAAGCACACATGTTTTGTAAGGAGATATAGTGAGAGGGTATTTGGGTCTTTTGATTTATTTCATTTTATATTAATTACATGTTTCTTATGGTACTCGAGGATGTCTTGGACCTGAGGAGATTTGATGAGGCATCGTGATTTGTTTTAGCATGTTGTGTTTGTATATTGTTCTTGTATTAATGTTATGAATTTTCCAAAGACATGATTGTCTATGATAATCAAGGATGTGAGTCTAGAATGAACAAGATCATTCCTTCTTGTCTAAAAGTGTCTTCAATGCTTGCAAATGGTATGTTAGTCATCCTAGTGTTATCATACCTTTATTCTTGCATTTTATTTCTATAATGAGCTCCATCATGAGACAACAATTATATAAAGCATAAGTATCCATGATCCCTTCTATCCATACATAAATCTCATCTCTTACTTCTCTCCATGAACCCTTCTAGCATCGTTGATCTTTCCATTGTCTCTCCTCCTTGTCCCTTATCCTCTTTTAGTAGCTCCTTCAATGTATGATTGAGTACCATGAGACACCAAAACATAGGTCCTTAGGTGCATCTCATCCATTGCAATTCCATGATCTCACAAAACCATACGTTAGCCATAACATCATATAGATAATCATATAGCATCATATCTTATACATGCGTGTCAGTCCATCCTAATCCATCATATAGTATAAAGTCAACCGTCATATTCCATATATCCCATTATAAAATAAAACATTATTATATCCATGCATACATTCATATAGTGTCCATCACATAATATAACTAATGATTAGTCAAAAACTATCCAAGGCATATATCCAGCTAGCATCCAAGAATCATATAAATTCCATCAAATAGGAAATCATAATATATGTATAATACTTGTGTTGGGAAAATAGGTATTTTACAAATTCCATGATAATGCTTATTATTGTAATATTTTATTTATTATATATGTTGCCCCTGGGAGCACCTAGATGGGCCTACAATGTAGATATTCCTTTTATAATATTCTCAAGGTCGTTTAATGTTGTATTGTAACATTGTAATAGTATATTATTATAAATATTTAGTATTAGGGAAATTAAAATAATAAAGTAACCAATATTAAATGTGAGGTCAAGGGTTAGGTAGCACATGGTTTATGTAATACCACTTGGTGGTTTTGTGGGAGCTTGTTTCTATAAAAGTAACAATAAGGGTAGTTATTTAAGGTTATCCAAGTTAGCATTTATAGAGGTTGGTAGCATGCCATGGGATGTGTGGTTACATGGTTGTTCACATGGAGTGCTTGTTGATGCCTAGGGTTTAAAAGGATTTCATGGATGTATTGTAATGTTACATTGCTAAATAATACAAGGATAATGGATGTTTTTGGAGGTTGGGTTTTTCCCTTGTGATGGTTTTCCTATGGTGTATTGTGTGTCACATTTTAATGGGTATGCTTTCTACTCTCTTGCACGTAGGTTTTGAGTACTTATTTAATTGATTTATCATGTGGGTTATGTGGAATTGTCATTGTATAGCTGCTAGTTTCCTTACAACATAAACTATAATAAAATATATACACATCATATAGTTTACTGCCAAAATAATAGTGGGTCATCTCATATATATGAAAAAGAATCAATTGTATAATTAAAATGATGTCAAAATACATAAAAAGGGCTACTAGATCCCCCAAAATAATCATAAACACATACCCCATCCAAGGTATCTATGTCAAATGGTAAGTCACAACTTAAGGGGGCTATCATCAATTTCCACCCTTCGATCTAGCTGGCCTCTATAAATGTTGGGTCTCTGATGGTCCTGTAACCCCTAATATTGATCATGATGGCCCCATAATCCACACACTCTTGGTTTGAGCCTTACACAATTCTCTCAGCCCTTGCAAGCTCTAGATGAAGATTCCAACTCTTTCTCTCAGTGGTATCGCCTACTCTCAAAGCATCCTCTAGTATTGCACCTCCTTTCCCACCCTGATGACCCCTTGCATTTCCCTTGTAGTATCTCCATGTTTGTTTCTAATGCACACTCCAACATAGCCTCTAATCTCCCATACTGCACCATGGTATTAATTCTCTACATGACTAGGGTGGCTAGTTGTGCATCCCTAACACCCATTTGCACCTATAAACTAACCACTTTCCCTTGTAATCTTGCAATTTGTGCTTGTAGGTATGTTATACGAGTATATCTATCATTTGGACCACTCTATATGTGTACCAATAGGTGCACTAATTACCTCACATGTGCTTGTATATGCAACACTTTACATACTGGATGGTAATGTCCCGTAATCCTCCCCTCATCCTTCATGGCCCCTATTACCTCCTCCAAATCTCCCTACATGTATCCCATAATCTCCTTCCCCTTCTCCTTAATAACTCCCATAATATAATTCTCTCTCCTCTTTGTCTCCTCCTCTCGATCCACCTCTGAGGTAGCTCATCCCCATCATCTAATTTGGGCATTTTTTCTCATGGCCCTGTCAAGCATAATAGTCAATGGGCTGCAAACTAAACATCATACTCTATTATAGTACTTGTGTTTATCACTTACCATTTATAGTCACACATATATGAGGCTAGCACCATAAATTTTTCCATCTCTATCTATAGTGCCAAGCTAGGTACCTACTCTTTCTGCTCCTTGTGGGTTTTTGCAAACATTGTTGTACCTTGGGGAAACCCGTAAACAAGATCAAATTCTCTTATAACCTAACTTGGTAGATGTCTCTCAATGATGTAGGATATATGATGTATCAAGTAACGAGTCTAGAACACATAAGGCATCTCATCATCATCATTTTCCTAGTCCTTACAAGCCAAGTACGATTTGTAAACAACTATATCAAAGTTGTCCAAAACCTTAAAATAGTACTCTACATGATAATTGCATACATATGGACATTAGACTATCATATTTTGTAGAATCTCATGCAAATTGGTTGCATGATCAAAATATTCTCCCACACATAGATGTGTTACAGAGTCACTCCTAGAATAGTAGACCCGCTCCTCCAAAATAAACAGACTTAAGCAAAATCAATGTACAAGTGTGTTAGTAGACATGGATCCCATGCTAATTGAGTCCCATCTATAACCATATACTCTATGGTACATCCCCAACTAACTAACAATCTGTGTGACCTCCTGTAAATAAAATCAGTATGCCACCTCATTGATAGAACTGCCATTAATCTAAGATCAACTCGAATCTTAGGCATAACCATAACATTCCATAAATTGATCAAAGCAAGAACCTCCTAGTCCATACTTAATAGATAGGGCCGCGTCATTTGATTCATTTTATTCCTCTTTTAAGACATCATCATATCTAGATCCTCTTGCAATCAAGAAAACAATTTGTTAATAACCATATAGACCTAGTGAAATCAATCTATCGAATGCATAAACATGACCAACTGTGAAAATTTATCATTTGCACAAAATCCTTTATTAGTTGTGCAATTTCATCAATTATGTAGTTATTCTTGTTAATTATGCAGATTCTCATCAAGCACATAGTATCCTATTTTAATCACGTGGCTTTATTACTTGCACTGCATTTTCAATCAGATATGTGGGATCTTAATAAATTGCACTCCATTAAAGTTCACATAAAGATTTTTTAATTACACATTTGCAGGGAAATTGTACAAAATTTTACTTCAATTTCACATAATCGAAGCAATTATGTGGATTCTTGCATCAATAACATAGGAACTATATTTATGCACATTCAATTCTACCTAATTTCCTATCTTATTAGTGGCACATTAATGACCTCCTAGGGACCTAATGCCTCAATACATACTAGTTGTCCATACTCCTCTGGCTGCTTGCAATGTCATACCCTCTCAACGGATGATTCTCCATTTGGATTCCCACCATCTTCGCTCCTAACTCTTCTTTGGCTTTGCAATTTTGTGCTCTCTAAAGTAAGGGGTGCAAATGAACCTAAATTCACCCCAACCTCCTATATATATTCCATGTATCCCTAATCCCTTCACGATGTCTCACCATGGTTCCTTTTCCTTCACCTTGCTTGTTGTGGTCACATTTTGCTTGGTTTCACCCGTTTCTTGGCCAAGCCTACTAATTATCATCATTTTTTTGTCAAAAAATTATTTTCTTTTTATACATTTTATCTTATTTTTCATCCAATCTCTTGAGGGGGAATATCACCTCCTTACCTCCTATACTTAACCATATACCGTATTGATAATTCTTCTTTGAAACAACATCATAAATTGAATTGTATTAAAGAGGGAGAAAATGTAGACACCTAAAAATGTCCTCATTTATTTAAATAAGTATTTTAATTTATTTAAAATTTTCCCCAACCTCTGCATCTATTATTTAAATAAAAAAATATTTATTTAATTATCTTAATTCCACCTTTTCCAACTATTAACTAAATAAATGCTCCTATTTATTTAGTTAATTTATTATCCTCTTCTTTCTAATCCTAGCCCTTGAACTTGTTCATGTGAATCACATTCCAAATTTTTAGTCATGTGACAAGTATCTTATATCTCTTGATTCCTCATTTCTCTCTCCTCTCTACATATCTAGGTACATTGAATTAGCATAAGTTAATGTGAACCTCAATCTCATCCCTCCATTCATTTTAACCTTGTAATTTTATTCACTCTCCACTCACCTCTTAATCTTCTCCTTTCATATTTTAACCTCTTAATCTTAACCCTTGATTATTTTGGAGGCTTTATAAAGGAGGAGTTTTCCTCTCACTTGGTCCAGTCATGATTATGATCACATGCAATCATTTATTTATTTTTCTATCCTATTCCTATTTTGCATACATCATCAATCAACCACATTCCACCCTTTTCATGTCATCTTGTGCTAGTGTTTAATGTTTATAGCAATACTAATATCTACAAGGCCTTGAAGGATTGGCAAACAATGGAGTCAAGCTTATCAATGTGTGAGAAGGTATATTTGTTTATTTCACGATCATGCACTTGATTTAGAGATCTACTGGTGGTGGTGTTTTGTTTTTAGATTCTAGGCATGTGGTTGAGGGATATTAAGGATTTGAAATAGGTTTTGTTGGCAGTGTGCCAGTGTCCCTCACAGGATTCGTGACATTGTTTAACCACCTCTCGTGGATTCTATAAGTCTAGTGGTTGTATTGAGCATTGATAGGTTGATTTTTTGGTGCAACAAAAATTCTACTTGTAATAAGTGGTATCAGAGCTTATTCATAGGTTTGAATATACGCAGGTTGTGGCGAGTGATGCTGGGAGGGGGATTGTTGGCAGTGCGTCAGTGTCCCCCATAAGAATCATGACATGGTTTAACCGCCTCCTACAGATTCTATAAGTCTAGTGGTTGTATTAGGAATTGATAGGTCAATCTTTTGGTGCAATGGAAACCACCACTTGTAATTGTTTATAATATAACATTCATAGTAATTTATTAGGAGTTGTCAACAAATTTAATGATTGCGTCTTTTCCTTTGTGAGAAACTATATTGTATTGTGGAAGTTGCATATTTTTTTCTTACACTTTGAGTAAATATCATATTTTTTTGGAAGAAGTATTGGCTCGATGAGAGAAGAAGAGAAATGAGCTGGAATGAATATTTCCTATGGGGTGGGGTTGATCACTCATCAACAATTTGATGATTACACAATAATTTTTGGGAAAGCATGTAGAAAAGAGACAAGAGTGATCCAATCATGATTGGAATATTATAGTAATGCTTCAAGTTTGAAAATAAACTGGAGAATATTAGAGGTATTATTCCTTAATACACAATTAGATCTTTAGCTAGAGATTGCCAGAATCCTTGGTTTATGTATTGCTAACTTACCAGGAAAATTCCTAGGGATGCCATTGTTTGTAGGAGTGAACAAGAAGGGATAGTGCAAAAACTTGAATAAAAGATGAAAAGGTAGAATGGATTCATGAAAGGGGAAGTGGTTGACATTTGTAGGAAGAATTATGATGTTAAAAGAAAACTTGTATCCTATTCCAATATACTCAATATCCTATACAAAGATCCCCAAACCAGTTCTAAAATGGGGTGAAGGAGTGGGGAAAAATTTCAATCATCAAATGGGACAAGATCTATCTACCGAAGGAGGTAGGGAGGAATGACATCATGCAACTTATATTGATGAATCTAACCATGGTAGCATAGTTGATATGAAATATGTATGCACAAGAGAGCCAAAAATGAATCAAATTATAAGATGAGAAGACATAGATCAATTAGACCAACAAGATTTTCACAGTAAAGGATCCACTATAGGGATTATAAATTTATAACTTCATACTTGAGAGTAGGTACATCATCACTAAGAATGTCACTTGGGAGGTCAGGACTGGAAAAATGCTACATTTTGGAAGGATACTTGAGATGGATTTGAACTTATTGATATGAATAAGAACTTAGAAAGTATCATAAATGAGACTAGTAGGATTTGGGATAAACGAGTGTGAAATTATGTAAAGATAATGGAAGCTAGAGAGCATAAATAATGGACATGGAAGTCGTTTCAAAGGATCAATGTTCCTAAAGATAAAAAAGAGTCTCTCCAAAAGATATTACAAGATAGGTACCATCACAGGAGGAAGATGTTATTCATTGGTGATGTTTGAGAATTGGTGGATGTAAGGTGAAATTAGGAGACAAGATGAAAGAAGATGAGATTAAAAGATAAAACAAGATGACAAAACCATTTCGGGGAAAAAAATTTCTACCAGAGGCAAGAGTTTTCACTTGGGTGATAATTTTGAAGAATAAACTAAAATGTGGCTAAAGAGAATTGATATATAGGAACCATGATGGTGTGTATAATGCAAAGAGGAACAAGAGGATGTTAACCATTTTCTAGTGGGTTGTGAGTACACAAATTATTGTTGGAAAGTATTCATAAAAAAATTCAAAGTGACAATGCCCAATCTCACATTATATTAGGGATTGGTTAGTGATATGGACAACAAACAAGATGAAAGCTTTATTTAGTTGCATTTAGGAGGTAATGCCTTCAATAACTGTGTGACAAATATTTAAATAAATAAATAGGATTATATTCCCAAATAAGAAGATGTCATAGGAGGAGGTGGCAACTAAGATAGAAAGGTTTGTGATAGAGCTTGTGACAAACGGGGCAAGGAATCCCAAATTAGGGCTTAACATATTCTTAAACTGGGATGACGATATGACCAAGGTATTTACTGGTTTGAGAGCTCTCTCTAGGTTAATAGGGTTAGGAAGGTTGATCTTTATAGTAATCCCTGAGAGAATGTTGAATTTAAAAAATTAGAAAAATGGTGGATTAAGGTAAATTTTGAAGGGACGTCAAGGACTAAGTGGTGCGGGATGTATAGCTAGAGATCATGATAATAGTATCCTTAGAGACATGCCTAATCATCTTAGGATCATAACAAGTAATGAAGCAAAATTTAGAGCAACATTGTTGACCTTGAAGTGGGTGTTAGATATTGGGATGGTGAGATTCACTTAGAAGGAGATCACCATGCTATCAGAAAAAATTCTATCTCAAATTAGAAATTAGAAAGATGGTTGAGACTAATCAAAGAGCTTACGAGGAGATTTGTTGAGTTTAAAATAAATCACCTCTATTGGGAATGAAATCAAGAAGTGGATTTACTAGCGAAGGGAGCAGTTGAAGTGGATGGTGGGCCATATAAGATATGAGGTGCCAGGGTTGATGTCAGACATTTTGGAGCAAGTGACATAAGTTGATGTTTTTATTACCTTCCTCTGTAGGATGCCAAGGGTACACATACTAATCGGGCTCAAATTGGAATAAAGTAATGAATAAGGTATTTATTAGAAGAGTTAGTTGAATCCAATGAAGATAATATGGTGGAAAAGGTGGTGTGATGCGTGTTGAGGTGTTGATAAGAGAATATGACAATAATGTTGGGAGGACATAATTCCCCAGACTTGCCCATGTGAAACTAAAGTGGCAAGACCTTATTTTTTATTTTGAGGGTTGAGTTGGTACATAGTGTGAGGTGTCATTTTTGGTGAATTTTGAGTCACATTATTACAGGATGTGGGGTGAGAAATTTAAAGAAGAAGTTGCAGGGTTTTTTTTGTCATATGAGATTTAGGAATTGGGTAAACAATAATGGATATGTCTATTAGACTGCAATGCAGAAAGAGACAAATGTATTTCTTGGGAGACATATGTGAGAAGAGGCCGAAAAAGTGTTTAATATTGATCATGGTCTAATTTTCCATACAATTAAGAGGATTTTGGGTGATGATTTTTTGAAGATAGAGCATTGTTACCATGTTAACATAAACATATTTGTGATGTTTGTTGCTTACCTATAAGATGCGGGTGAAGGCAAGGAAATTGTAAGTGCCTTATGAATAGAAGTTATTTAAAAAGTTATTTCTAGGTGAGTTCAAGGATGTGATTGAGAATGTTGATGAAAGAAGTATGATTCTATTGTCTAAGACTATTATTTCATTCGTGGGTGTGGAAAAGAGGTTCCAAAATACACAATTCTTATGTATGGGGATGAACCAAGGACTACTCAACAACGGGCGATGGTGGAGAGAAACACTTTATTTCTCAAGAATATGTTAAACCTATGAAAGGAGGAAGGTGATACGTGGTTACACATGTATTTAGTGTTTCAGGAACTAGTTAGCGAAGAGGAGGAATATGAGAAGACCATGGTGGATGTTATGGAATAAATTGACTTTGAGGTCATTGTTCTACCTATGGATGTGGATATGGCCGATGATAGTGCATGCAAATAAAACGGTCGCATTAAGGAAAGAGTGGTAAAGGTGGCTCATGGCCAGGTACATGTCATCTTTCTTGTTAGGGAGTTGGTGATCTTATGTTTTTGATAAATAAATGCAACAAAATAAGGGTTTTGTCCGTTTGCAACCCAACCCAAAGGGCGACCAACAACATATTACAACATCATAAGTAGATGAATAGTATGAGCACAAAACCAACATCAACAAATATACATAGTTAATATATCATCCACCCAAGGAACAATAAAATCAACCACCCTAGCATTTATATCAAAAACATAAAAAAAGGAATAGAGTAGTTCCTTTGGAAACAAAAATAGCTAAACTAATACTGAAATTACTAACCAGATTCATAGTAACCACCATCAGAATATTGGTAAAAAAAATACTAATGTCCAACATACTATGTAAGACAGTAATAGTAAAAGTCTTAAACCAAGGCCACTTAGGATCATACCCAACAGAATAGAAAGCATATTTCCACATGGTATAGATGAAATTAACACTAAGAAGATAGGGCTAAGAAGCTCGTGACTAGCCAAAATGTTGAGACTAAGAGGAGGGAATTGCCCTAATTCTTTTTCCTTTTTTATTTTGTGATAAGTATCATGGTCGACTAATCATCTGTCAGAAACTTGAAAAGTTCCTTTTGGTCGGCTTCCTCATTGTCTCCTTTGGAGTTGTAAGTCTGGAGCATACAGAGCATGGTAGAAGAGTTGTGCATAACCTTCAGAGAAAAGTGGTACACATTTCAAAGTCTTTCTTTCACCTCCTCCAATCTTTGTTTCATTTTTTCAATCTCCTCCTACACTAGATCCTTCTGTCTACTAGTACCTCCCATCACAACTTTTCCTTTGTCAACAACCTTAGGCACAATATTAGTCTCCTTCTCCTTCACTTGGGTGGGTTGAGTAGAGACCAAAATAATACTAGAAGAAACATGAGACAAACTATATTCAGAGGCAGAGAGAGTTTCTTCCTTCACACCATTTTTCTCGTTGGCCTTTCTCTTACTCTCACCCCAGTCTTCCAAGTTTGAGGCCTCTTTTAGGTTGGTCACTTTTTTTTCAGGTTTGATAGTGAATCTGGTGTTACTACAGGGGGTGCTAGTCTCCTTGGTAATTTTAATATCAGAATAAATTCAAATTTTGTCCTTTTTTTAGGCGTTAGCTTTAGATTTAGGGGGCATGGCAGCTCTTTTCTTCTCTCTTTCCTATTTACCCTTATTAGAATTAGGGGATGTGTCTTATTGGATTTTTAGGCCATGGTTCTTAAGACATTGTTTGCAGCTAGAGCCAAGATTGTCCATTATGTTGGCCCGGGGGGTAAAGGAAACAAAAACCTTTTCTACAACAATTTGAAGGGGAGAGCATATAGCTAAATTAAAGTGGTAGAGATGAAATATTATACCCTAGTGTAAAATGGTATAATTTTTACCGTGGTTCTTGGCTTCCACTACATCCTTAACAAAACTTTCCAGTGAATGCAAGAGATAAAAAATAAATATAAATAACATTGTTTCTAAGATGATTCAAAAAAGGGAGGTAATAATAGTAGTACACACCAAATCTTCCCTCCAACGTAAAATACTTCATCGCCAATAGGAAGAAAAGGTCTCATGAATTTGATAACTACTCACAGTTTTAGCCACCCCTTAACTTGACAGGTTGCTCACCTTTATAAAAGAACTAGTTAAGGCTAGCAATATCTGAAACTTTACTTTGGTAGAGAGACCTTAAGCCTATGCAATCACCTCTTCATTAACCTCAAAAGAGATACCTCCGACAGTAACCCTTCTAGCCTCCCAAGAATTAACAAACTACTTCAACATACTCTCTTCATATCCATTCATGCACTCCATGAACTGTGAAATGCCGCCCTCCTTACAGATCTGCCACATCATCCCATCATTCTTCCACTACTCACACTATTCAACTCAATTCTAATATGATCACCACCCATAGTAGCAGTGAGAAAGCTAAAGCAACCGCAGAGAGAAGGGATCGAGAAAATTATAGGGTCATTGTGAGAAGAAAACCCCAAAATTGAACTTTTATTGGAAATGATCATATATAGGCAATATAAATGAATATAATTAGAGAATTTGTTTCACTTTGTACCTTTTTCATCACCCAACCTGTTATCAAAAATTTAATTGTG
Source organism: Thuja plicata (assembly GCA_018584345.1). Taxonomy (NCBI): domain Eukaryota; kingdom Viridiplantae; phylum Streptophyta; class Pinopsida; order Cupressales; family Cupressaceae; genus Thuja; species Thuja plicata. Next base: position 4,500 of record MU225108.1, on the reverse strand, counting down.
CAAGGATTCCTTCAGATGGTAAACTAAAAGAAATTGTATTCTTGGACATAGTGAGGGATTTTAGTAAATCCACCAGCATAGCAAAAATCTCACTTTTTACAAGGTGGTATGAACTATAATGACTCCTCCACCCTGTAATAGCATCATGATGCATTGAGGGGACACATAAGCTCTCAAGAAATTGTCCATGTGGCTAATTTAAAGCATAAAAAAAAGTTCTCTAATGAGTAGGAATAAAGAAGCTTGCCAAAAATGTCTAACAACACCACAACACCCCACCAAAGGATCCAATTCATAGTTTTATTAACAATTATGGGAATGTATAAGAGTGTCATTTATTTATAAATTTGAGAGTACTATGCGGTAAAGATCTCTCCCTTCTCCAACATTTAATGCCAACTTGGTCAAGCCCTAGAGAGGCCATATGATCATCAACAAAATTTCCTTCCCTGTAAGTAGGTTGGATAGTAAAATCATCAAATCCATTGAGAAGAGAATAAATATCCTCAATTATAAACTAAGAATCCCCTTCGATCACCAAGACCATCCACGGGTCTTGGTCCCTTTGGTAGCTTCAATAATAAACTAAGAATCCCCTTCGATCACTAATGTTTGAATGCTAATTGAGAGGGAAATTTTGACTCCCCGTAAAAGAGTCATGCCCTTAGCTTTATTACTAGTAGAGTCTTGTAAAGGAATAGTATAAGCATAAATGAGAGATCCTTCATGGTTCATAATAATACCTCCACCAGTATCCATGTCATTTCTCCCGACATCATCAAAATTGAGCTTACACCAAGGAAAAAGAGGAGGTTTCCAAATGGTGTTGGATCTTATAACCTTCTTGGAATTATCAAATTTCTTGAATTCCTTTGGAAGTTTCCAGGATTTTACCATCTAGATATCCCACAATGAGGGAGTTTTAGTAGGGTTTTTCCATCCACTGACGGAGATATTTTCAAAGAAGAGTTTGTTAAAGATAATCAGAACATCATCAACACTTTGCTCATTTTCTCTAAAGTTCTTGATTTCTTTCTTTCCATAAATGCAAACAAATATGTGGAGGGATATGTTGCCAGATTTGTTTAATAAGGGGGTGATGAGAAGGGATTCTCCACCCAAGAACAAATTTTTGCAGGTCCTCTTGAAAAACCCACTAGATGTTTAGTTTTTGGAGAATGTGCTTCCAAATTTGGGAAGCAAATTTACATTGGATAAAAATATGGGGTATAGTTTCACAATCTTTCTTGTAAAGAGGGCATCAATTTGGAAGCTAGAACCCTCTCTTCTTTAGGTTTTCAAGGGTTAAGATTTTGACTTTCAAGGACGCCCACCCAAAAAATATATTTTAGGAATAGTTTGAGCATTCTAAACCCCTTTCCATGTATTAGTGTCACCATTGAACTTTAACAACAAAGTGTAAGTAGTTTTGATTGAGAAGGATCCAAAGGGTTGAAGGGACCATATAAAACTATCCTCCCTAAGGAAAAAAGGGAGTCTAACCTTCTTCAAGAGGATTTGAAGATCAAAAACCTGGGGGATGAGGTTGGGTCTACCATTGAACCTTTGTTCAAGATTTATTTATTCTCCACTAGGGGTAAAGTAGTCAGCAACATAGAAACCGAAGATAGAATTAGCATGCTTTATGAGAGTAGAATATTTAGTATCTCCAAAGGCTTAACCCCTATCCATTTTTCCTACCAAAATTTGATAGTCAGACCATTTCTAATTAGGCATCCACACTTGATAATGTTATTCTAATTTTTTTAGCCCAAAGGGAGGTCATTCAAATGAAGGACCCTATAAAAATAGTCAAGATTAAGTTACTTGGATCTCATTATTCTACACCAATTTTCCTTACACATAGTGAGGTTCTGCCCCATTTTATTAAATAGAGCTTTGTTCAATTTAGTGAGTTTTCTAACTCCCAATCCACCTTGATATTTTGGGTGGTAGATCGTGTCCCAGTTAACAAGCACAAGTCTTTAATTCTCCTCCATACCAATCCACAAGAAGGTTCTCTAGATTCTCTCAAGTTTTTTAGCCATTAATACAATGATTTTGAACCAAGAGAGAAAGTACATAGGAATTCCCTGAAAGCAAGAAGTGAGCAACTGAAGTTTACCAACATTATTGAGAAGCTTACCCTTCCATCCGGAAAAATTCTTTTGGAGCCTTTCAATAATGTCATTCCAAAAGGTAGGGGTAAATTCCTCATTTGTGAGAGGAAGGCCCAGGTATGTGTTAGGAGGAATGACACACTGGCAGCTAAGGATGTCTCTGATTTTAGTCTGAAGATCCATCTTGGAGTTGAAGAAGTGAATTTTACTTTTATAGTAGTTAATGTATTGACTCGAGGCACATGCATAGTCTTGAAGTAGGCCCTTAAATTATTTTTATTCCATAAATAAATATTTTTTCAAGAGGAATGTATCATCCAAAAATTGGTGAAGAATCGACGGACGAAGGGAAGAGGTCGGTGTGATACCTTGGATTCTGCCAGTAGCGGATATATTTAAGAAATTCTTGCTAAGAACCTAAAAAATCATGATGAAAAAATGAGGAGATAAGGGATCTAATTGCCTAATACCTTTTCTAGCTTTAAAAAACTCCCAGGGTACACCATTGACAAGGACAAAGTTTTGGACAGTCTCAATAAAAATCTTAATAATACTAATCAGTTTGTCACTGAAGCCTAGATTAGCTAAAACTTTATAGAGGAATTTATAGTTAACCTTATCACATGCCTTAGAGATGTCCAGTTTAAGGGTCATACCTTGGTTGTGGCTTTTGTCCATCAAATGGATTATTTCATGAGTAGAAATTGCAACATCAAAAATTTGTCTACTAGGGATGAAACACTTGTGACTTCCACTAATGCATTTGTACAGAAGAAGCTTTAATCTATTGACCGACACTTTAGAGAAGATCTTATAGATAGTGTTACATAGACTTATACATCTAAAGTCATCCATAGATGTTGGCTCGGTAATTTTGGGAACAAGAGTTATGTAAGCGTTGTTGAAATTTTTCAATGACTTCCCAAAACTGAAGTACCTAGTAGCCATAGTCACATCATAGCTGACAACATCCCCAAAAACTTGAAAAAAGTAGGAGTAAAGTCATCAGGACTAGGGGCCTTATAAGCACCCATAGAAAACACTGCAATTTTAACCTCATCCTCAGTGACAGGGGCCAGAAGTAGGTTGTTATCATCTTCATTGACTACATTAGGAAGGTGGTCTAACAACTTATCTTGGATCACATGATTAATATTCCCCTGTTCTTCATACGCATGGCTGTATTAGTTGACAACCATTTCCCCTATTTTTCCCTTGTCATTAATCAACTAGTTGGACTCATTGAGAAGATTGTTGACAATGTTTCTTTTTTTTGTGAGTACTAGTCAATCTGTGAAAAAAAAAAATTGATCTCCCTCTTTTAACCATTGGAATCTAGATCTTTATTTCCAATAAATTTATTTCTTTCTTAGGTTATCTTTCCATTTTTTCCTCCACATATCTTCCTCTTCATGTAGATATTGGGACAAGTTACCATTAGCCATCAACTCTTGGTAACTAGCCAGTTTGACTTCAATCTATTTTTTTAATGTTTGAAGATATCCCCAAAACAGGATTTAGGCCAACCCTTGATGATGTAGAGGCATCAACAAAGCTATCAAATCTGTATATTCACATATCAACTTTAATACAATAACTTTGTTTAGAGGCAATACGATATCTTCATCCATATTTTTCACCATAATGAGAAAACTAAATAAAACCTTCCATATCAATTTACCAAATGACTGAAAATAAGGATTTCTCTACCAAAGCCCATTTCACTCTTCTTAATCTGGTATTCTATTGTATCATCTTAAACAAAGAACATTCCTATGACTGTCATTTTAATGACTGAATTATAGACTCTGTTATGAATAACATTTGAACCCAATAATATTTTGGAAATCACTTCGGTTAGAATTTGTGAAATTAGGTTTTTTAAAACATATGTAAAAATTATGAAAATCTAACAGTTCAATCAAAAGATATACTGACTGACCCAAGACCCATTTTTCTGTCAAGAAAACCCATAAAATACTTCCTAGCATATCTTCCTTAATACAAAACCAATCTACATAATGTTTGCACCCTAAAATGGTCGCCTAGACTTTGGGCCCCATTTCTCAATTTATCAAATCCCTGAATCAGTATTTTCAAATATCAACAATATCAATTATATCAATTTCCTTGATCAAATCATAATCAATTCAATATTTCCTAAGGTTTGAGCCTTATTTAATTTAAAAGAGAAACAATAAAAATAAAAATATTATTTAATTAAGAGAACATGCTCTCTTTTAATTAATTAAAAATCTCTTTTAATTAAATAATAAAATCACTTTATCATAAGCCTTTATTTAATTAAAAGGAATTTCCTCCTCTTTTATTTAAATAAAAAATCCTCACTTTTCTTCTTATCCTATGTTGCACAAATAAA
>MU225107.1:1753072-1770941 GCA_018584345.1 Thuja plicata | reverse complement strand
TACTGGCAAGCTGATATGACTGAGATGAACCTCCACATGCAAAAATCAGAACATTCCGAGATCGTATGGCCAACTTACTAAAAATAGCAAGTTTCCATAAATAGCAGCTCTGCACAAGGTAGCCCTTGTTGAAAAGAAAACATAAATATTTTTGGGTAATGCAAGATTGCCCTTACACCCAGGATGCTCCTGCATCACTAAGACACATTAATGTGTCCTAGGACCCCTTTTGAACCTTTAGGACCCTTGAATACCCCTCTCTCTACATATTAAGGGTCAGAAGGGTTGTTAAGGTGTCATATGATACATTAATGTGTCCTAGTACCCCTTAGACCACTTACAACCCCTTAAGATGCCTTACCATACACTAGTGAATGGTAATATGTTGCAAGGGGTTATACGAGGTCTTAAGACACATTATTGTGTCATAGGACCCCTTATGACCCCTTACAAAATTTTAGGGCCCTTAATATGTATGGTAATTGGTCCTAAGGGGTCTTTGACCTCTTATGACCCCTTAAACCCCTTAAGACCCTTTACCATAGACTAAATAATGTTAAGGGGTCCTAGAAGGGTTCGTAAGGGGTCCTTAGACACATTAATGTGTTATATGATCTGTTATGACCCCTTACAACCCTTTAGGACCCCCTAAGATGTATGATAAGGGGTCCTAATGGATCCTAGGACATATTAGTATGTCCTAATATGTCCTAAGGTGTCATAAGTGGTCCTAGGATGCATTAATGAGTCCTAGGACCCCTTAATACACCTTAGGAACCATAAAAATACATATTAGGGTTCTTAGTACACATTAACGGGCCTTAAGGAGTCATAAGACACATTATTATGTCTTAAGAAACCATAAGACCCCTTATGAACCCTAAGACATACTCTTAGGCTTCCTAATGGGTCATAAGGTGTCATAAGGGGTTGTAGGATGCATTAATGGGTCCTTGTACCCCTTAACACACCTTACGACCTTATTATACTCTTAGGCTTCTTTAAGGAGTTGTAAGGGCCATAAGGGGCTAAATGAAATGTTAATGGGTCCTAGCATGCCTTAAGACACCTTAAAACCCTTAATATGTACTCTTAGGCTTCCTAAGGGGTTGTAAGGGGTCATAAGTGGTCATAAGATGCATTAATGTGTCATAGGACCCCTAGTTGAGAAACCTTACGACCACTTAGGAACCCTAAGAATACATCTTAGGGTTCTTAGTACACATCAATGGTCTTAAGGGGTCATAGGAAATATTATTGTGTCTTAGGACACCATAAGACCCCTTACAACCCCTAAGATTTACTCTTATGGTTCGTAATGTGTTGTAAGGTGTCATAGGACCCATTAATGGGTCCTAGGACCCCTTAAGACACCTTATTACCCCTAATATGTACTCTTAGGCTTCCTAAGGGGTCGTAAGGGTTCATAATGATTCGTAGGAGTCATTAATGTATCATAGGACCCCTTAAGACAACTTACGACCGCTTAGGAGCCTTAAGAAGATATCTTAGTGGTCCTAGTATACATTTAGGTTTCTTAAGGGGTCAGAAGAGAAATTAATGTGTTTTATGACCCCATAAGACCCCTAAGATGTACTCTTAGGTTTCTTAAGGGGTTTTAAGGGGTCATAAGGGGTTGTAGGAACCATAATAATACATATTAAGGGTCCTAGTACACATGGACAAGTATTAAGGGGTCATAGGACACATTACTGTGTCTTAGGACCCCTTAAGACCCCTTACAACCCCTAAGATTTACTCTCTCTCTCTCTCTCTCATAAATCTTAGGGGTCTTAAGGGGTCGTAAGGGGCCATATGACACATTAATGTGTCTTAGACATCATAAGATGCCTTACAACCCCTAAGATATACTCTTAAGATTCCTAAGGGGTCGTAAGGGGTCATAAGGGGTTATAGCACACATTCATGGATCCTTGTATGGGCCTTAATACACCTTATGACCTCTAAGATGTACTCTTAGGCTTCTGAAGGAGTTGTAAGTGTCATAAGGGGTTGAATGACACATTAATGGTTGCTAAGACCCCTTAAGACACCTAAAAACCATTAATATGTACTCTTAGGCTTCCTAAGGGTTCGTAAGGGGTCATAAGTAGTTGCAAGATGCATTAATGTGTCCGAGGACCCATTGAGAAACCTTACGACCCCTTAGAAACCCTAAGAATACATCTTAGGGTTATGAGTACACATTAATGGTTCTTAAGGGGTCATAGGACATATTACTGTCTTAAGATACCATTAGATCCTTTACGACCCCTAAGATGTACTCTTAGGCTTCCTAATGGGTCGTAAGATGTCATAAGGGGTCGTAGGACCCATGAATGGGTGCTAGGACCCGTTAAGACACCTTACAAACACTTAGGAACCCTAAGAATACATCTTAGGGGTCCTAGAATATATTAAGGTGTCTTAGGGGGTCATAGGACAGATTAATGTGTTTTTACCCATAAGACCCCTAAGATGTACTCTTAGGTTTCTTAAGGGGTTGTAAGGGGTCATAAGGGGTCATAGGATGTGTTAATGGGTGTTAGGATCCCTTAAGACACCTTAGTACCCCTTAGGAACCCTAAGAATACATATTAGGTGTCCTAGTACACATTAAGGAGTCTTAAGGTGTCATATGACACATTACTATGTCTTAGGACCCCTTAATACCCCTAAGATTTACTCTCTCTCTCTCTCTCTCTCTCTCTCTCCCTTAAGGATTTTGTTATGGTTTACATAGCGCGTACGTGTTATAGCACCTATGAGCTATGTAAACCATAAATTTACATAGCGCTAGCATGCTTTAGCATGTGCACGCTATGAAAACCTTAAATTTATATAGCGCTAGCACGCTTTAGCACGTGCGCACTTTTAACTACATTTAAATTTACCAAGCCTAAGGCTTAGATTTTCCTTGGAGATCAAGCCCAAAGGCTTAGAGGATTCAAGTAGGTCTGAGACCTGTTTTCCAGTAAACCTACAAAACATTACCATTTTTTCTTGTGTGCTCCCTGTCAGGTTTACACATGGTTCAATAACGATAAAATCAGACAACATGATATTGTATATCTCTCTATTATCTATCTAACCATATAATTTATTTTGAATTCTCATTGTGTTAAAATTTTCATCTATAATTTCTTTTGTAAGTAGGTCCGATTTTCATCAAAAACCAACGTGTATTCATTTGGGCTTAGATTTTGGCTCATTCATCGAATTTTGAAAAAAATTACATTTTTCAGAAACTAGACTCCATTCTACACACTTTAAAACAAATAAGTTTTGATTTTTGATTAGTTTTCAATGATTTCTAGGGGGAGCACACAAAAATTTCACATTTTTAGGATGTGTCCACTTCGGAAAATCACAAAAAATCATACTTTCATAAAAAAACTAGTAGAAAAATCTGGGATAAACTAGGTTGTGTTAGCTAATTTCTCATCGGAGGGATTAAATTGTTTTTTAAAAAAGCTAACATTTTAGGGGGAGCACACTAGATGCTATGTTATGTTTTTTCACAAAAAATAGGACCACTTTATGCGCTCCCCCTTTTTGAGGGCCTTAATATCCACCATTTCTAAAATAAATTAGTAGTTTAGAAAGTAGATTTGGAGTAGAACAACTCTTGTTTTTGTCACATTTTGAAATTTTGAGTGTAACTATCCTCAATTTCCCATTGAAGTTCAGAGTTTGCTGATTTCAGAAAAAAAAAGTGGCATCTTAAACCCCCTTTTTGGTCCCCCATCTTTGTGCACTTACCCTACAATCCTATGAGAAGTTTCAATGTGAAATTTTGAATGTTTTTATTTCTATACTAAAATCTTACTTGAGGATTTTAATATTTAGAACTTTGGATTAAACATATTTTAGATTGTTTTATAGCCCATTCCTAAGGTTCCAAACAAGGTTTTAGTGACCAAAGAGAGTTAATAGGATATGTATGGGTTTCCTAGGCCAAAAAATGAATTAGATGACTCTAAGCACTTTAGAACACGATCATGTCCACTTGGTTAGCCCCTTATGTAATTCCTTAGTCATCATGATCGCTGCAGAAAGAACTACTAAAATTGATAAAATTAACCTGGAACCTACTAGAATCTTACTAAGATTAAATCATGGTCTCATATTTTAGCATTGATGCCCTGCATATCTTTCTTTACCTTGAAGAGACATACTATACTACTAAACTTGAGTAGATCTATCCTTTATAATCTGAGATGCTTGGGTAAATAATTTCTTGACATAGACCATCTGCTCCTATGTATGCTAAAGAATCAGTGTCTTTGTTTCCCTCCCTATATATATGGTTAATAGAAAAATGATTGAAAGAGGATAAAATATCCATAGCCCTTTCAACCAAACCATTAAGATTCCAATTTGGGGTCTTGCCTCTTCTTACCGCATTGATAAATAAAGATGAGTCCCCTTCTATTTCTATTTTATCAAAGTTCATTTTTCTACACAAAAGCATACCTTCTATGAGGGCTATCAATTTAGCTGTGTTATTTGATTTAGTACCTAGTGAAATGGATTTACTTTCTATCCTAAAACCGTCCCATCTGTGGATGCAACATCCAGCTCCTGTCTTACCTAGATTACCCTAGGAAGCTCCATCAAAATTAAGTTTATACCATCTCAAGCCTAGGGGTTTCCATTTATAGTTTTCTTTTTTATCTATCTCCTCATGATTCCCCTTACCAAAAAAGGCAGGGATTTTAAGGCTATACCATTTATTCCTAATTGCATCATCTTCTCTAGAAAATATCATATCTGTTCACCCAAGCATGTTTCTACAATTAACCATTTCTACAATACTTGCCTCTACCTTATTCAAAAATTGATCCAATCTTAATTTAGATTCTTTGAAGATTAGTCTATTCCTCTCTTTCCAGATTTTCCAAATTACCAAAGATGGTGCAATCCTCAAAATTTTCCTATACATATCATTTCATTTGATTCTGGGCCAACTATTAAACACCTCCACTATATCAATTTGAAAGGCATAAGACCAGTTAAGATTTCAAGCTAGCCATTTCCAACATTGGAGAGATAATTTGCAACCTATAAGAAGGTGATCCACACTCTTGCATGCATATTCACAAAGAGGGCATCTTGATGGACTCGAGTAACCTATTTTCATGAATCAATCTATGGTCAAGACCCTTTTTTGATTTGCTTCCCAAGAAAACATACATGCTTTAAGAAAATAGTCCTTATTCCGACATAAATCTAATGGAAAATCAGAGGGTGTGAAGGGGGTATCAAGAAGGGAAGCATACCCATCTTTAATGTTATACTAACCATTATTAGCCTTAACCCATATAATGGTATCACTTCCTTTCCTAGGATTGATTGTTCTAACCTGTAAAATCTCCATAATTATATTAATGGATTCATCAGGGAGGCCAATATTATCTAAAGCTTTCCACTACCATCCTAAATCTGGGTCAATGAGTGGAAAATCTAAATAGCCTTTAACATAAATTCCCTTGCAGGCTTTGATCTGATGAATAATTCCCTCCTCCCCGAACTCAGACCAAAGTGGAGGATAGCCACCCCATGAATCATCCTAGAAGAGAGCCTTTCCACCATCCCTAATGTCCTAAGAAATACCTTCTAAGATAATTTTTCTACAATCCCTAACAAAATTCCAGACTCGTGAACCCATTGGGGGAGAAAGGTGCCTACATATACTTAATTCAGCCCTCCCATCTAAGTACTTATATCTCATAATTTTGACCCATTTTGATTCTATATTTTTGTTCACACTCCCAACTAATTTCGCTCCTAAAGCTAGATTCTGAATTTTGAGATCCTTAATGTCCAATCCACCTTCCTCCTTCTTTTTACATATTGATTTCCATGCTATCAGCCCCATTCGGGATTTATCTTCTGATCCTTGCCAAAAACAATTTCTAAGCATTTTAGTTATTTCATTCTTAATACTAGCAGGTAAGTTCAAACACATCATTTGATGAATCAGGATGGTGGATAAGACTGATCTTATTAAAAGTGCCTTACCTACGAAAGTTAGCCACCTTCCTTTCCAAGTTTCAATTTTTTTAATCGATGTTGTCAAGCACATTATTCCATAGATTTGTAGATTTGTTTCCTTTGTCTAATGGCAGACCTAAGTATTTATAGGTAATATTTCCTAACTTAAAGCCTAGTTTTCTGCATATTGCTGCTTCCAATTCACTACTAGTATTGAAAAGGAAGATATCAGATTTTTCCTCATTGATTTTTTAACCCGATGCCAAGGAGTAATTCTTTAGAGTGCCAGAGAAGGCATTAGCTTCTTTCATACTTTCTTCTCCAAAGAGAAGATTTTTATCCACGAACTATTGATGTGTACATGGATCTAAATCAGAGGTAGTTCTAATACACTTCACAAATCCATTTCTTCATGCCTTAGTCAAAGATCTACCTAAAGCTTCTGTCATTAAAATAAAGAAGAATAGGGAAAGAGGGTCGTCTTTCCTAAGGCCTTAAGAGATGTCAAAAAATCCTTCCAGGGAACTATTAATCATAACAAACATTTTTGGACCTAAGATGCATTCAAAGATTAGATTAAACAATTTTTTGGACAAACCAAAGGCCTCTAAACATTTACATAAAAAATTCCAATCAACCTTGTCATGTGCCTTCCTAATATCGAAGCTTGACAAGCATACTTAGTTTTTTGTTAATCTGAACATAATGTATTTCTTCCTGGGCAATAATTACCCCATCCTGAATAGATCTACTAGAGACAAAGCAAGTTTTCTCTTCAGAAAAAAGTTTAGGAAGGAGAATCTTTATTCTATTCGCAATTATTTTAGTGAGTAATTTATAAATAGTATTTCATAGAGAGATAGGCCTAAAGTCCTCGAATCTTTCAAGATTTGTTTTTTTTGGTATCAATATTATAAAACTATTGTTGATTTCTCTCAAGAGTTGTCTTGAATTGCGCATACCTTCTAATGTACCAACTATCTCTACCCCTATAAAGGACCAACATTTTTGGAAAAAAGAATGTTGGAAACCATCAGGGCCAGGGGATTTGTCAGGATGAAGGTTATTGAGGGCCAATACTATTTCCTCATTAGAAAATTTGGCATTCAATATTTTAGTATGATTCCCTATGATTATTTTTGGAATATTTTAAAGGAGATCCTTTCGAGCGTTTAGATTTACTCCCTCTTCATTATTTAGTATTTTTTTAAATTAGTATAATCCTTCCTTAGATATATCTTCAGGGTTAACCAAAGATTCCCCACTAGGTTTCTTAATTATCGCAATCCTATTGACATTTCTCCTAGATTTTGTACTATTATGAAAAAAATTAGTATTTTAATCTCCTTTTGCTAACCATGTTTCTTAGGATCTCTGTTTCGAGAAGGATTCTTCCTTAGCTAAAATTTCCCCATAATTATTCAGAAGCTCTTTCTCTTTATTATAGTATACCAAATTCATCCATTAGAGAATATATCTTCATTTAGCAGCTTGATATCTTGCTCTACTTTCAGCTTCTTCTCAAAGATGTTGCCAAAGCTTTCTTTGTTCCATCTTATCAGAGTTCTTTTTATTAATTTTAATTTCTGCATTATAACATCAATTTTTGATCCTTTGAACCTAGCATTCTTCCACCAATCCTCTATGTTCTTAAGACACTTCTCATCCAACAACCATATTTTTTCAAACTTAAAGGGATTCTTCTTTGGTACAATTGGTTCTAAAAGATCCAATGATATAGGATAATGATCTGACCCAGAAGTTGACAAGACCAAGACTTTCATATCTAAATCAAAGTTAACTAAATTCCCTATAAAAAAGAATCTATCTAATTTATCAGCAATGAGATTTACATCAGATATCCTATTAGAGAAAGTAAATGTAGCCCTCTTAGTCTTAATCTCTATAGCATTCATATCCCTTAACCAATTCTTAAATTCTACATTAGTTTGTGTAAGCTTTGTTGATCCACCTATCTTATCACTTTCTTCTATAATTAAGTTGAAATCTCCTTGCAGGATGAAATTTTCATTAATATGATCATTAATAAACATCTAAATCTCTTTCCACATGCACCTTTTCTCATGAAGGAATTTTGGGCCGTAGATATTAATTAGAATAAATTTTAGTTTGTTCCTTGTACTTTTACATCTACCGCCTATCCAACCATTGGTAACTATTAAACGGAAGAAAACATAAAATCTAGGATTCCAGAGTATTGCATCCCCACCAGAAGCTCCAATTGATGGGGTGCCAGTAATCTCCCACATCCCTAAATTTTTAAAAACAAAATAGTAACCTTCATTATCTAGTTTAGTTTTTTGTACTATTGCTATTTTAGAATTGAAAACTTATATTTTCCTTTTTAACATGCATTGTTTGTTAGGGGCATTGATGCCCCTAACATTCCATGTTAGGACCTTCATTGATGTAGAATAAGAAACTTCCCCTTCCCAATATCCAAGAGTGATGTAATCTTAATCTATCCTACAACCTGACCTTCTCTATTTTAGAGTTCCTTAAGGGATTTCCTCCCATGTGATTTAGGAAGGTTGACACAATCAGGAGAAATTTTCCCTTTGATGTTCTGAATAAGACCTATACTAGAAGGTTGCGCAACTTTACCTTCAACATTCTTCTCCTTTCTTGATACTACAAGATCTTTATCTAGTGAATCTAATATTTTAACCACAATCTCTCTATTATTTGTAGGATCCAAATCAGAAATTGAAGTAGGATCTATATCTAACCCTAAGAATTCATTAATGGCCTCTATATTAGATATTTCTACAGTCGTCATTTCCTTTGGCAATGTTTTATTTATGTCTCTATCTGATCTATAACCAGTTTCCCAGACATCATCTTCAGGATTTTGGGGAGCATCAGTATTGATAAGTTGATCAGAAATAACATGGGTTAAAGAGGATTTAAAATCCAAGATATCCAAAAGTTGATCATCTACTTTCTCCTCACCCTTATTATTCTCAAGAAGAGAATCTCCAACCTCACCCAATAGATGAGATTTAAAATTTAAGGAGGGATCCTTGCAAATAGCAGCATCGGACCCTAACTTTTCCAATGGGTCTAGACTTATTATTTCTAATTCTTTGCTGACTACTCTACTCATTTCCTTAGCTTGATCCAGAATAATTTTGGGGGATTGTCTATATTCTTCTATTGCTATCTCTTCCTCAAACTTACTGCCTGATATGCATATATTATTGTTTAGTTCCTGAGCTAAGTCACCACATTTCACCAATTTACCTTTCTACAGTTTACAAGTTCCATAAGAAATACCTAAATATTCTATATCAGAGTCTTCTTTACCATTGGTCTCAGAAACCGAGGTATTCGATATAGCAAAACCCCCAATATGATTAAGAAAGCTTACCTTCACCCTAGGACACTGATTAACTATTTCTTTAGTGTAAGAATCCTTCCATGCTACGTTATCATTCTCATAGCTAGATGGTAAATAAAATTTTGATTTAGAATCAGGAAAATCAAAGGAATCTGGTTGAATGATAGGAGAGATAACATATTCCTCTATTTTTCTTTTAACACAAATTTTATCGAGGGTTTTGATATTAATATCCATCTGGACTATAATGGTCTTATCATACTGGATAAATGGACTATCCACAAACCCTACAAATTTACCTAGAAAATTGCCCATTTTCCTAATATATTCATCATCAATCAACTCAACAGGGAGATCAGGGAGAAGAACCGCCCTCTCCACCATGAAGTTCTTTAGATTACTAGGTTTAAAAAAGGGTGACGAGTCCAAAATCATAAAATCTATATTTCTATAATTAGGGCATCCTTCATTAAGCAATTAAAATTTTAACTTAGAATGTATGCATCCTACATAAATAAAACCTTCAAAAAGTAAAGAAGTGCTTACTTGTTTTGGGAATTGTTTTTCCAACCATACTGTAATTTTTGCAAATGAGGCCGCTTGAAACCATTCCATCTTACAAAGACACTAATAGATCTGCATAAGGCTTGTGAATTTTCAATCATACCATCTTGGGCTTCAAGGGTTAGCAAGTTTACCGAGGGGGTTAAAGTTTGCTGGGAATTAATAGGGTGGAGCCTACGATGCGGTGGGCAATAAGGGGTCTTAGAATTCTCAGGGAGAAAACCACTAATCTTAGTTGAGGGAAAATTTGAGTCCAACATCAGAAGGGAGGAGAATTTATTTTCAATGGAAATGGACTCTTGAATAGCCTTATGATGAGTCTTCCAAGAGGGTTTCCGTGAAACCCGGGATGTTTTCTATTTACTACCTTAATCCATGGGTTATGTAGTTCTAGAACAAGGATGGAATCCTAAAAATTAGGCAACACATCTCCTAAAGGCAGCTTGGACTCGCTTGGGCAGCAGTTGTGATCGTTGGGAAGGGAATTGTTAGAAATACTAAGGGAGAGCCCAAACCTAGAGTCTCGCGCATATCTTGTTCTTGCAAAGAAAGCTAGTTGAAGATCTAATTTCTCAATAGAAAAAATACTCATAGGTCATCGTCTTCCAAAGAAGAGAGGCTGAGGCAGAAAAGATATTTGCTGGTCGTCGTAGCTGTAATTTCAAAAGGGTAGAACCTTAGCAAAAGAGGATTCCGTAAAATGTTTGTTGTAAAGAGACCGAGGAAGCGAAGCCAAAGACGACTAGGGAACATGACCAGAAGAATTTTGCGTAAGTAGAGCTATTTTTTATTAATAAATTAGCGATATAATTTTTTGATAACACATGCAAAAATTTCAAATTTACAGGAGCAAGTTTCTAAACTCATATTTTGTTTAAAAAAATATACAAATATTAATAAAAAAATAATTATAAATTAGTCATATATTCAAAAATCTCAAATTAACTATGCATGTTTCTATGAATAATAATATACATAAAAAATTAAATCATAGAAGTTTTTATTTGTGATATAAAAAGAATATAAAAATATCAAATTAATTAGGCAAGTTTATAAGTTCATATATTTTATTTAAAAATGATTCTATATTAATATAAATATAAACATGTTTCTAAAATCATATAATATTTTATATGAAAAAGATTCTAAAATAATAATACTATACAATCAATTATATAATTTTTTAAATTTGTGATAAAAATAATATAATATAAATATATAATAATTATTATAAAATATGTATGTTACATAATATTGTTTATTAGTAAAATAAGTTTCTAAAATTCATATAGAGAAACATAATATTCTATTTTAAAAAGATTCTAAATTAATATTATTATATATTAATAAAATAGAAACTTATACTGATTTGCGTGGATAGAGCTCTGCTAGGGTTTCATGCGTACGACTCCCTGTCTACGCTTTTGTTCTGAGTTTACCACCTGTCATACCACATTCACAATGGGAGTCCTCATTAGGGTTAGTTTATAATGGCTACGACCAACTTTGGCCCAGCAGTTGATGTTGGTGCTCGAGTTGCTGCTACGGAAAGTCATGGCACCCCCTCTGAACAAGCGACCACACAAGTTTGTCCCGAAGGTCTTCCACGAGGTAATCCTGATATTGTTATTAACATGCAATAATTTGATGCTGCTTGTGATTGGTTAGAGAAACATACCTTGATAGGGTATTTTGTGGGCCATACTCCTCCTGAAAGTATTCTGAAAGATCAGGTCAACAAGAGTTGGACCCCTCATGGGGTCTGCCTTGAAGGTGTTCAAAACCTTACTAAAGGTTTTTTCTTGTTTTGTTTTGCCAACCCTTCCCAAGAGGAGGCGGTATTGAGTTGTGGCCCTTGGACAGTTAGGTCTTCTTTGCTTGTGTTTCAGAGGTGGTCTCAAGATTTCACAGTCTCAGACGACAAGAAACTTAGGGTTCCCATTTGGGTTGGATTTCCTGGTCTCCCATTTCCATGTTGGCCATTTAATGAGTCCATTGCCAAAACCCTTGGAAAATTTGTTATCATGGATCATGATAAGTTTTTGAATGCTCGACCACAGAAGCATGTTTTCATTGAGGTGGACCTTTCCAAGGACCTCTAAGACTCTATTGAGATATAGGTCGGCTCCCACACCATCTCTCATAAGGTCCTTTATTTAAACCTACCGAACACTTTTTATAGGTGTCAATTGGCGAAACATAAGATAAAGGATTGCCCTTTGGCTGTTCCTCGGATCAAGCCGCAGCCAAAGGAAGTGCCTGTTAAAAATTTAGAGGCTAGAAAGAAGGAAGAATGGACCACGATAGTGCGAAAATGCAAGGCCTCTTCAACTCCCAAATAGGCACCTACCACCTCCACTTCTGCTCCTCCGCCAGCTCTCCTGGAAGCCGAGAAAATACCAACTGCCAAAGCACCGCCGGTCATTTGTCAATTTTCAAACCCTGCTTCTCAGGGGAAATCTCTAGCTGTGTGGTCTACCAACCCAGGGGTGGTGCGCACTCCGCATGCTGTGTCATCTGTTGTTTCTTTATAGACATTGCATTGGTCTTGTAGCCTTGATGGTCGTGTGGAAGATCCAGAGGAAAAGTAGAGGTATGTCTCCCCTGGAGAACTACCCTCTGGCTTTGCCTCCATTCCAACTTTCTTGTAGAATAGTTTCTCCTCTCTTGAGGACGAAGAAGATATACAAGAGTTTTCATGAATTTTGTAGCCTGGAATGTGCAAGGTTTGATTGACCTCTCTAGAAAGTACTATGTTCAGGATACTCATTGCAGACTTTGTAGTCTAGATGTATTGTGTTTACATGAAGTTAAAATCTCTAGATTTTTTCTTACTTCTGCTTGTCGTGTCATATGGCCAGATGACATTGTGTTCTCTTCTCAGCATGAAGCTGGTAAAGGTGGTGTCATTAATTTTCTATCACCTCACCTTCAATCTACTATTATTGCGCATGGCTCTGATCCTATACAACGATTCACTTGGATTTTTTTGTCCTTCAGTAATCATTCCTTTGGCATAATTAATGTTTATGCTCCCAATGATGTTGTGGAAAGATCTCAACTTTGGTGTTGGTTGGCAGATCATTTTCCTCCAGCAACTTGGGTGATGTATGGGGACTTTAATATGGTTGAGTTGGCCTCTGACAAGGAAGGGATTTTGCCTTTTTGCTGGACAGCTGGTGAGTGGGAAGCGTGGTACTATATGCATAATAAATTGGGCCTTTTTGATCCCAATGTTAACTGCCATCGACAAAGCGGGGTCTGGCACACTTGGTCTAATTTTAGAGCTGGTTCTAACTGCATATTTAAGAGGCTTGATCATGTGCTATGATAACTGCTCAATCTTCTTTCTATTTTTCTAAAGATCGGGAGTTACCTATCATTCCCTTGATAGATGTGAACTTGTCAGATCATTACCCCATATTTTTTGGCATCACGTGGCAGTCTTCTACTCGAAGGGCTGTTAGAACGCAATTTTTTCTTAACATGTCTGTGCTGAATCATGCTTCCACTGTTGCTCACATTGTTCAAGTTTGGAATTTAGAGCCTTGACCCCACACCCATTCTAGGTGGATTCCTTGGTGGAATGATGCCATCACCCATACGGATATATTTCTTCGCATCTATGGCCGCCAGTTGGCTATGTACATGAAGCGGTCTTATGAAGCTACCACTAAATCCCTCCGAAGTGCTTCTGATGCTCTTTCTTTGAATCACTTTGATTCTAAGCTTTAGCTTAAACTTGCCCAGCTCCACCATGAGAATAAAATTTCAAAAAACTATTCTTCTTGGGGAGCTCAATTCAAAGCTCACCTGCATTGGCTAGAGGTGGGCGATAAAGCTTCTAAAGAGTTCTTTTGCGCTCTCAGAGCTCGTCACACTACTGTTGAGATCAAAAAGATCAAACAAGGTCATGAAACTCTCTCAAAGGTCCCCGATATTCTTTGAGCCTTTGTTCAACACTTGAAAAAATGTTTACTTCACAAGGAAACTCAGTTTCTTGAGAAGAAGCTCTTAGGGAGTGTGTTTCTATTACTCCAAACCGTATGGCAGTTGAGTAGCGTGCCTTCTATGAGAAACTTCTCACCATCAGTGATTTAAAAGAGGCTACCTTTTATATGGAAGATGATAATTCCCCTAGATGTGATGGAGCTTCCCCTGTGAGTTTTACAAGCATTTGTGGGATGCTATTGGTCCTGACCTGCATAAAGTTTATTTCAAAGCCTACCATAACAAAAGTTTGGGTGCTATTATTAATAAAGGAAACATCATATTTATACCTAAAGCCGGTGACCCTGAAGATAGTTGTAACTAGAGACTCATCACCTTGTTGAATATTTCTTACAAAATCATTACTAAAGCTTTGGCTCTTAAAATTAGACATCTCCTTCTGCTGATTGTTTTCCCTGAGCAGATTGGTTTCAATAAATCTAGATATATCCTTGACAACATTATTTATATCTGGGACAGAATGGAATGGGCTTGTCAATCCAAACATCAGAATTTGTTTCTCAAAATTGATTTTTCCAAAGCTTATGATTGCATTGAATGGCCTTGAACATTCTTGCCATGCTGCAAGCTATTGGTTTTGGTCCCAATTTTTTGTAGTCTGTTGAGATGCTTTTTGGTGATGCCTCTACATGAATAACAATCAATGGCTCATAGTTTGAATCCTTTGGGATTTTTAGGTCCATCCCCTAGGGTTGTCCTTTGGCTCCTACGTTATATGTGCTTGCTGTTGAAGTTTAGTTACTTGTTGGCCAGCTCTGTTTCCTCTAGATTATTTCAAGGCATCTTTCTTCCAAATTCCTCCTCCCAGCTTGTCAATGGTCATTTTGTAGATGATTCCTTTCTCACTCTCCTTGAGGATAAAGAAAATATTACTAATGCCCTATAGTGTTTGGATACTTTTTGTCAGGCCTCTGGGTCTGCTATTCAATGGCATAAGACTCTTTGCTATAGACAATATTTTCTGCCATCCCCTCCTTGGATGACTAATCTTGACTAGAAATGGGTTCAACATGGGGAGGATTTCCACTGTCTGGGCATCCCCTTTTCCTTTCAAGGCTCTTCTATGGATTTATGGAATTATGTGATTGCTAAAATTGAAAAGAAACTTCAGTACTGGATTACTAAACCCCTCTCTCTTACGGGGAAATTTCAATTTTTTTCTGAGGTTTTGGTTGCTACCCATGTTTACTATTATTCTTGCTAGGCTCCTTCTAAAGCCTCCTACCTTAAGTTGGAGCGCCTCCTCAGAGATTTCCTCTGGGCTTTAGGAGCTGACGGCCATGGGCTTCACAGAGTTGCTTGGGATTATTGTTGTCTTCCCAGAGAGTCTCGTGGCCTCGGTCTTCTCTCCACTCAGAAGCAAGGGCTTACTCTTTGTGCAAAATGGATTATTCATGCTCTCTCATGAGATGAAGCTTGGAAAGTCCTTGTAAGACATTGTATTTATTAAGTTTATCCTGTTCACAAGCCTGCTTGGAAGGGAATTGTGTTAGGAATAAGGTGTCTCAACCTTGGATAATTCCTATTCTTATTATTTGTTTTGTAAAATGTATTTTCTTGCAAATAATGTAATTAAGTGTGAGTGTACATGTCTAGTTGGCATGTTGATGTGTCACTCCACTTGATGTGTCGGCATCTTGAATTGTGTGTAAGGAGATCATGGCTGAAATGGTTATGATGGGTTCCTATGACATGTAAGAGCTATTTCTAGGAGATTTCAATGACAGGTGAAGACATGCAAGACATGTGGCAATTGATAAAGTTGAGTACTTTACACTCTTCTTCCTTTGAATATGGCTATCCTTGGAAGTTTCCCTAAAAAGGAAAATGCATGATATAAGTGTTTTTTAGGGTTACAGGAAAGGATACAAAAAAGAGGGTATTGTTGGTATGATCTGGTGCTATTGGATTTGTCTTAGAGTGTCGATTATCTCCTGAAATAATTTGCATTGCAAGTGTGTTGTAACCATTGTGTTGAAGATAATACATTATGCAGGTTTTGGAGTGCTGGGGTTTTTTACTGAAAGGTTTTCCCCAGGGTAAATCATTGTGTCATTCTCTATTTTCTGTATGCATGGTATGTGGATGCAATATCATTGTTAAAGTAGTTAATGAATCTGAAATTGTAAGGATTTAAAAGAATTTGCACAATACTTTCCTATAGAGATTAGTGTAGGAAGCTATTTTCACACCTGAGTTTCCTTACAAATTGGTCTTCAAACCCTGCTCATTATGCGAGAGTCTGTGCACATTTAGGGCACCTTTGTGATCAAAAGCATATGGAAAGCTTGGGAAGCTATCAAACCTTGGTTCTGTTGGGATAGTGATGGATTTCGTGATGGGCTTTCTTTGAATCAACAGAACCTCTAGTGGTCTCCATTGTTCTCCATTTAGGGTATTCCTCTGGCTAGAACTCAAGGTGCTAGTGCTCTACATTTTTTCAAACGTGGTATTAGAAGACCTAAGGACCTCTTTTCTAGGGTCACCATGAGCCTTCACTATTAGGGGGATATGCAGGCCCAGTTCTTTCTTGCTCGTCCAGATCGTCTGACTTATGATTTGTTGGTTTCGGCCATTCTAGATCATTTGCTTCATAAGATCAGAGTTCATTCTTTCTGACCCTGGTGGAAAGAATTGAAGTGGTACCCCGCCACTCCATTTAGCAATTACAAGCCTAAGATGGGTTACAGATGGTTGTCTCCTCATCTTCACATGGTGGAGACTCTTAACCAGAGATGACATTTGCACTCCTCTCCTAATCACTAGAGCTCTTGTTTCTAGATTATTTGGTCTGCTATCACAGAGCCCAAGATGGCTCTCTTTTCTTGGTGTTTTCTCTTTCAAGGGCTTCCTTTGGGCCCTTGGCTCAAGCATATGGGTGTTCCTGATCCTCGGTGTCCTTTTTGTGGGAACCTAAAGTCTTTTTTGCACATCTTCTATTTTTGCAGAAGAGCTCAACAGTATTGGGAGTGGATTCATGATTTTTTGAAACCATTCCAGTCTAAACCCTTCTCTTGGCATATGATTGTCCTGGGAGACTCTCTGAGACATCCTTCCAATTTTACCCAGATTTGGCATACTTTTAGGATGGAGATTTTGTTCACTTTCACTAAAAAATTTGGGGTCAATTTGCGACGGCTATGTGTCACAATTGGGACACCCATGCAATATAGTAATAGACATCGCTATTTTTTAGTCACAAAATATGACGTCTTTCCTTTTTCGTCGTGATTATGACTTCAATCCATTGCTATGTAGCCCCTTCATTGTGACATCAACCCTGTTGCAATTCCTTATATTAGCGTCACCATGCGATGAATACCAAAGTACTTATGATGCACTTGCATGATATTGCGATGGCATTTGGGGCATCGCCAATACAGGAAATCCGTCATAATTCTATGTGTATACATTGCAATTGCGACATATACCCAAAGAAACTGCAATGGCATTTGGGTGTCGCCAATACAGCAAATCCGTCGTAATTCTATATGTCACAATGGAGAAAAACACCCAAGCAACTGCGATGATATTTGGGCATCGCCAATACAGTGACCCTGTCATAATTTTGGAGGTAAACGTCGCAATGGTGACGGATTCAAGATAGAATTAAAAAAAAATGGCTGTGCATCAATGATGTTGACACAAATGCTAGCTTGGTGTATCTTATGTCAATCCACTTACTTAGATTTTTAGCTTCAATTTTGCAGATAACAAACTAGTAATGTAGCTAATTTTTCTATTGACAAGAGTATGGAAACAGACGAGGCATACTTGATTAAATATCCAAACCTGGTATGTGTTGTATTGACACATCCTCCGTCAAAGACCACAAAAATCCTTCTAAAGAATAGACTTCATCTAGACTTCAAGATGATTAGGTAATTAAAGACAATTCCAAAGAGGTTTGAAAAGGGTTTCTCACACAAAGCACAC
>MU225107.1:1703837-1719969 GCA_018584345.1 Thuja plicata | reverse complement strand
AACAATGAGCATATAAAACAAAACTTTTAAATCTCTGCAATTCCCTTTGCTTTTGAAGTTTGTATTGATTGATTATTGAATTGTATGATTTAATAGGGGATTCTTTATCTATTTCAATTGCTAGTTATTGTATTTCATGTTATTTTGAGTTCACTGTCGCGCTAGTTTAATACTAACTGTAATACTAACTGTGCATATGCATATGCAGATTCAAGCGGGATTCTTTATCTATTATGTAATACTAACCGTGCATATGCAGATTCAAGCAGGATTTAAGTGATCACAGTTTAAAAAATAGTGGGAAAAGCATTGAAATTAGACACCCAAAGTATTGCAGTGAGCAATCTGTCCAAACGAAGGGTATAGATATAAAAATGCGTTATGGAAATGGATGGGAACAGAGGTCTCGCGGTGTGCCCTAGCCGACTGTCGACACTCAAAAATTTGTATCTCACAAACAGGTTTTGCTCTTGGGCGTTAAAAACTTTGAAGGGTATTTGAGGAACATACCTGAGTCTCCAGTTATTTGGTATCCACGCAGAGCATCAAGATCTTTGACCACAGTTGTGAAATGACCAACGTTTTCTTTTCTTTTTTTTCTTATATCCCGTTAACGTTGTAATTGCGACGTTGTCGGGTTATAATTGAAAAAAAAATCCAAAAACACATAACATTTGCCCGCCGTCGCAAATTGCCGTCGCAATTTCACCCCAAATGTATTAGTGTTTGTGGAAAGATAGGAATGTTGTTCTTTTCACTCACAACTTTCTTGATATTAATGTTGCTTTATATAATAAAGCTTGTATATGTAACAATGTTATGATGGAGATTCAAGTGCAAGCTAACAAAGTTGTGCTAGAGGTGGCCCACCTTCAGGAGATGCTCAATCATTGGGGCAATGCTCCCTATACGGTTGCATGGGTCCCAGATTTAGTTTCTGCGGATGGTACTTCGCCCATAGGTCGTCGCCGTGGCCGCAACTCTTCGTCTTGCCGCTCCTGCACTCTGCGGTCGCAGGCTCCCTGCTACCGCTCTCCCAGAGGTGGCAATGATGCCTGGCGGCGTCGCTCTGCTTCTCTGCCTCGCCGCACCTCTGGGTTGTCTCCGGCTCTGGTTATTTCGGCCCCTCTTGATGTTCCCGTTGTTCGTGGTGGCCCCTCTTGGCCTCCTGCCACCTCCTCCAAGTGGTCCTTGCCCCGCCTGGATTTGGCTATTTTTCCGCCTCGGGCGGAGGAGAAAGAAAAAGAAAAAGATACAGATGATGTTGCTAATAGATGGGTGGTTCCCGACCCTCCTGTCAATCCCAGAGATACCTGGGGTTTTGATGACAGAGATCCTCTTCCTTCAGCTGACATTGCTCTTGCAACTTGAAGGCTTTATGGTTTTTTTTTTATGAATAGTTTCTAGTTTCTGCTTTTGGCTGTTGCCGTGTGAACTCTCGCAGGTGATTTTTTTTATCCCCCGACCCCTTTTTTGTGAATATGTAACTTTGATATTATTTTAATGGAAAGGCACTATTCATCAAAAAATAGAAACATATATATTATAAAGTATCTTATATTTATCATATATAACTATTATAAAATAATATATTTATATTATTAAATAAAATATTATATTAGCTATAAAAATTTTGATGGTTTATTAATAAATTTATGTGTCAAACTTAGGTTTTATAAAAATCTAGCCTATTATATAGGTTCAAAAAAATGACCAACACGACCATCAAATTTGGTCGTGGCTGCAATTATCAACTATACCAGGTGTGGGTCCAATTATCAACTACAAAAATAAATACACACAATCATATATTGAATATGGGATTGCAAAGTCAATGAGGACCGAAAGTAGTCTAGAAAGACTGTCCCAAAGTCAAGAAGAACTTTCAAAAAAATGTTGTCTCCTTCCTAGAAATTACTTTTTAATTGACTCCATTAAAAAAAAATGTAATTATAATTGTATCCATATACTCAATAAATAAAATAATTTCAATTAAAAATAATCTTATATTAAATTAAATAATCTTTCCTCATTTTAAGGCCATTTTAAAGATATATACAATAGTTTAATATAAATATCCTTTTAAATGACCTTAAAATGTGGAGAGATTATTTTATTTACTGAAATATTCACATTGAATCGGCAAATACCATTTACAAATAAACATATTTAACATCATATCTTTAATGATATATTTAATTAACTATCAGAGATTAAACAAATGAAAATCTTTAGTACATATCTGTAAACGCTTCGTCACCTGACGATTGATTCGGTCTACTGTTCTCTAATAAAATTTGGGGATTAACAGTCAACTTTCTTTGTTGAAATCCCCCGGTCTTTACACTACAAAAATGATATGCAACTGGCACTTCAGCATACAAATTGCAAAATTGAAAAATAGAAACTTTAGACATTAGTATGTAAATTTTTCGCCTTTTCAGATCCTTGATGGTAGCTTTAATCATGGATATAATCTTCTGCATTGTTCTGGTGATCACTTCTTCTTTCAGTTTTGGAATTGTTGCAGGAGTCACAGACAGCAGAGATGGTAAGCTTTAGTCATACGACTTGGGTCCTCTGCTTATAAAGTAGTATTTAAAAAAAAATTAAACATATGTATGAATTTTTCAGTGACTACATTGAGATCGATTCGAAGGCAATGGGGAAATCCACCAAGGCTGACATGGGCAGGCGTGGATCCTTGCGCTTCCAAGTGGGTTGGAGTTTATTGCGATGGATCAAGAGTTACTGCTCTGTAAGTCAGTATTTTTATCCTTCAGTTATATAGTTGCAATCTTGTGAGGCTTACAAGCCTGAATTGTTTTTCAGATTTCTATCTACAATGGGTCTCAAGGGAGAGCTGCCGGGTGATATTTGGCGCCTTACAGCTCTCCAAAGGCTGTAAGTTCTGTGCATCAATCGTAATTTTTGCATTGAATTGCAGGGGAAATTTGCAGGCTTTGAATTAGATTGTAGATTAATTGAAGCAAATTTTTGTTGCAGAGATTTATCATACAACGCAGACTTGACTCGATCTATTCTTCCAAGTTTAGGAAACTTGGCCAAGCTTAGAGAGCTGTAAGCCTTGTATTATCACACCATCAAATCCATGGCATTTCATTTCAGTCCAAAGTATTGATCATGTTGATAATTTGTGGGATGTATAGATTGTTGATTGGGTGTAGTTTCACTGGGAGGATTCCAGAGGAGCTTGGAAATCTGCGAAGGCTTACAACTCTGTAAGAAACTTAGTATTAGTTGTGAGAGAATTGTTCAGAAATTTGTAGACTTTATATGATTTGTTGACGCAGAAATTGTTTATCAGGGATTTGAATTCCAACCAATTAGGCGGAAATATTCCCGCCACTTTGGGTAACCTTAAAAATCTTTACTGGCTAGACGTTGCCAACAATAGTCTTAGCGGCACGCTTCCAGCCGAGCTTGGGAAGCTCGTTAATGCCGGTCACTTGTAAGCCTTGTCATTTTTTCCCTTTTTCCTGCTAATCATCTCTGTAGAGTCATGAATCCTATACCAGGGTTCTTTCTTCTAATTAGGACTCTCTTCTTGAATATTTGTTGAAGCCACTTTAATAAAAACCGGCTGGGAGGTTCAATTCCGCCAGAAATTTTCCACGAAAACATGTCCATTGAACATGTGTAAGTAAATATCTTCACTTTTGATTTCTTATATTTGTTATATCAATGGAAGATTTTCTTTGTACTAAATCAGATTCTTATCATTGGAATTAATTTGCAGGCTGTTCGATCAAAATCTTTTCAATGGAACGATACCCTCGACACTTGGCCTTGTCAAGAAGATTTCAGTTCTGTAAGTCTGGATATTTGTCCACCATTTAACTTCAGTTGTTTTGATTCTCGTTCCTCAAAACAATTTTCTTGAAAACCAAACCTGTAACTACTTTCTTACTGAAAAAGCATGTTAACAGAAGGCTTGATCGAAACCGTTTGGAAGGTCCAATACCACCAAATATTAGCTCGTTGATAAACCTAGCTGAAATGTAAGATTCTATGATTTGACATTTCACAAAGGTAATTTGTAACAGCAATTAGGATTTATGTAAGTAGCAGATAATTTTTTGTTTTGTTTTCACATGTTTCAGGCATCTTTCAAACAATAAATTGAACGGTCAGATACCTGATTTATCCGGGCTCGGAAATCTGCAATACCTGTAAGTTAACATGTAAGCTAGCTCCAATGGCGCCGCTGTATCTATGCTTTTGATCAGTAATATTTTGGTGTGTGGTATTGGCAGGGACCTGAGCAACAATTCTTTTGACGTATCCGTTGTTCCTGACTGGCTTTCTTCGTCAGAATTGTTAACGACAGTGTAAGCACGAAGTAATTAAAATGCTTGGGAAACCTGATCTAAATAGTATAGAGAAGTGTATTAATGTGTACTGATCAGTCCATCTTCCTTGCTTCTCCAATTGTCTACCAGCGTGATGGAAAGTGGAGCGTTGAATGGACCATTACCTTCTAGCCTTTTAAAATTGACATCAATGGAAACATTGTGAGTATACTTATAACTTTTTCCTCTGTGAAGGTAAATTAAAAGATCTGATCGTCTCTAGACGTCATTTTTTAATTGAGTAGGAGAATGGCGAGGAATTCCATCGATGGAGTTGTGGATCTCAGCAGTGTAACAAGCCAGGCACTCCAAGAAGTAGATTTACAGGACAACAACATCACCAGTGCGTTCGTGCAAAACCTTTCCATGAATATGTAAGAATTTCTTTATTTTTTTCGGGTTGCAAGTGACGAGTTTCAGCATCTCGTGGAGTAAAAAGAAATTATACTAGTATTTTCTGCCTAAAATGTTCAATTATGTCCTTTTGTAAATTAATGAAAAATCGCTGAAAGTTGAGTTGGATCCTGCATAAAATGCATCCATTTTTTAAATAAGGATCTCAAATTCTCATTTTCGCCACATCTATGCTATGCTTACTCTCGCCCTAAGTTTTTTATCTAATATTTTAGTTCATCTATAAATAAACTGGAGTAAAACAGGGCATCCTTGTTTCCGCCCCTGTTTTATCCTTCGCGCTTTCACGTTTAATGAACTGGATGTTCTGTACGACTTTGGAACACATCAACTCAATCCATGAGCATTTCGATTAATAACGGTAATCTGATGGGCAAACATTTTTGGAATGGCAGCAAGCTCTTCGGGAACCCGGTCTGTGCTGATGGAACCAGCCTCGCAAAGGATAAAGTATGTAATCCAGAAATGGCGGCAAACGGCACCGCATACACAACTCCTATGAAAGATTGTGGAAAAATTACGGCCTGTGAAGTAGATTATATGCAATTAAATCCCGGCAACTGCGAATGTGCAATGCCCCTTGAAGGAGTTCTGGTATTCAGATCTCCATTCTTTTCAGCTTTGAACAACGATACCAGATTCCAAAGGCTAGAAAAATCCCTGGAGAGCAACTTGAGTTTGTCACAGGGGTCATCAGTATATATACTTTGCTGCATGTATTTTGACGCCAACGACTATCTCAACATAAAAATTCGGATCTTTCCTCCAGTTGGGAACCCGTATTTTGAGCCATCAGAGATTGTAAAGCTGGGTTACAGTTTAAGCAATCAAATTTATAAACCACCAAAAGAATTTGGACCCTACTATTTCAATCCGAATCTGTATCACCTATTTCATGGTGAGAGAGTATCCTTCCTTTTTCTCATTTGGTTCTTCCAAGGCCATTCGTTCTAAATTTAATGCTTTAGAAATCTAATTTGCCCTCTTTGTTTCAGGTTCGAAGGGTTCTAAAGCTTTGAATAAAGGGATAATTATTGGTATAGCAATCGGTGCAGCTCTGTTAGTGCTTGCCATTATTGGCATTGGGATTTATGCCTTTACCCTAAAAAAGAGGACTGAAGCTGCTGCTAAAAGTAGCAGACCATTCGGTATTCAATTTTTATTCACGAAGCTAATTGAATTGCATCTGCATTTTCTCCTTTCCAGTTGCGTATACATGAATTACTGATTTCTATTTGGGAGCGGATTTTCTTTTCATTAGGTTCTTGGGGATTTACAAGCTCCGAATATAGCGCAGGCGCACCCAAATTGAAAGGGGCAAGGTGGTTTACATTCCAGGAATTGAAACAGGCAACAAATAATTTCTCCACCCATAATGAAATTGGATCTGGAGGATATGGCATGGTATTGTTCCACTCTTAATTAGCTTCCATTTTCATTTGCAGAAAATTTAAGCTTCAAAGTACATATTACAAATTGATTTATAAAATACAATAGAATTAGAGTAGGAAAAACCTTGTAGGGTCGATGCCAGAATGTTTGTTTCAAAGAATGTTACAATAGAATCTACACAAGATTTGTAAAGAGGATTTATAGAAATGATAAATATGTTTTTTAAATTTCGTGTGATATATTGCCTGATCCATATCTATTTCATATGCATGTTTTGCGTTTTTAGTAGCACTTTATTTGGTGGAGGTGCAAGTTTGTTTTGATAAAAAAGCAGAACATTTTTGGGAAAACAAGACGATTTAGGAAATAGAGTAGTCTGAAAAACAGAGTATTGAAACCCTGAGTTGGTTTAATGCTGGACAATTTATTTTATTTGTAAATCTGAGTTGATTTGATTACGAAGAATTTATACCTATGAAAAAAAGAAGTTATTAGTTCAAAATTCACGCGGGTATGGTAATTTCACAGAAGTATGGTATGTACATCTTTGTAACACAGTTAAATGCTTCTTATATAGAATTCGAGTTGTAAAATAGTTAAGTGCCTCTTATATAGAATTCAAGATAGTCCCATTTATTGTAAGCAGTCTGTAAGCCCAAAAACAGATCACTATTATATGATTACTTTCATTTCCAAACAAAATTTATATGAAAAATATGCATTTCCTCTGTTATTGCGTACTTCTATCAGATTTCCTTGTTGGGCAACATATCTGAGCGCTACTATTTTCATATTTCTTGGTCTATCTCGTATACATTTCTTAATCAATTTGATCAAGGCAAGATAGCCTTTGAATTGCAAAGGTCAATATGAATGAAATTAATAAATTAAAATACGCCTCTCATCTCAAATTTCCTTCTTTCAATCATGTCTATCTTAAACTGCTTGCATGGATGTGCAGGTGTACAAAGGGTTTCTAGCGGCGACTGGTCAAATGGTGGCTGTGAAGAGAGCGAAGGAGGACTCTATGCAGGGCGGAGATGAATTCAAGACTGAAATAGAACTACTGTCACGTGTTCATCATAAGAATCTAGTGGGACTCATTGGATTTTGTTTTGAAGGAGGGGAGCACATGCTTGTCTACGAGTACATGCCAAACGGGTCTCTCAGGGACAATCTCTCTGGTACTTTTCTTTCTGCTTTGCCTTCAAATTTACAAACAAATCGCTATTTTCTACTCCAAATGAATATTTTGAACACAATTTTGTGATAACAGGCAGAACTGGAATAAACCTTGATTGGAGAAAAAGAATTGGAATTGCTTTGGGGGCAGCTAGAGGATTAACCTACCTCCACGATCATGCTCACCCGGCAATAATCCACAGAGATGTGAAGTCCAGCAACATCCTGCTTGACGAAAAGCTCAATGCCAAAGTAGCAGACTTTGGCCTTTCCAAACTCATAGCAGATACAGGCACCAGAGGACATGTCTCAACACAAGTGAAGGGAACAATGGTGATTACTTCTTTCACCTACTAAAAGGATTAATGAAGATGATAAAGATGGGTAGTCATGACCTGAAACAAAGATGCTAAAATAATCTGTAGCTAAGTCCGAGACTTCATTTTATATTGATAGGAACTAAACTTTTATGGGCTTGAAGGTTTGGTTTGAGTGATACATTCTTAATATTGGGATAGTTCTGGTGGTTCATTATAATTGATAAATTCTGTTTAAAAAGTTAGTGTGATTTAGATGAAATTAGAATTTTCAATTAAAACACTTAAAAAATTGAATAACTGAGAATCTGGATATCATTCTTGGGCAAAATAATTATATGTTTTTCTCCCTAAAAATAATGGTTGTGAATGTGCAGGGGTACCTGGACCCAGAGTACTACATGAGACAGCAGTTGACACATAAGAGCGACGTATACAGTTATGGTGTTGTACTTTTGGAAATATTGACTGCCAGGCAACCTATAGAGCGAGGGAAATATCTGGTTAAAGAAGTGAGGAGTGCAACTGAAAGAGGAGGAATAAATGGGGAAGTGGAGCTCCAACTGTTGGATTCGACTCTCAGAAACTCTCCTAATACTCCCTTTGTTTTAGAAAGCTTTGTAAGCTTAGCACTGCGTTGCTGTGAAGATTATGGTGTAAATCGGCCGAAAATGAATGAAGTGGTTAAAGAACTTGAGTCAATGGCGGAAAAGTGTGGAGCTAATGATGCAGAGGGTGACACAGAGATGGTAAGTGGTCTCGCCCTTAATCCTTATGCTGGTTTTGAGTCGGGTTCATTTGATTATAGTGGCAGCGGTGGGCACATTGTGCCTCCAATTGTACAACCCAAGTAATCTTAGTATAAAATTCTGAATGTTACTCTATCAATGTGTTTTCCCAATTCCAAATAATATTTCCTTGCCAGGCTACAGTGGCATTGCTCTTATGAAACCGAATCTCCATAGAGAGAGATTTTGTACAATCTATTTGGTTCGTTATAGAATGTTGTTTTCCTTAGGTATAAAAAAGGTATAATAGTTGAATGGTTTTTTTCTCCATAAATAATAAAATAATTAGTTATTTTCAATGGATCATTGATTTGTTGGTGAAGTTGAATGGTTTCAAATGAGACCATTAAGAGTTAAAGTTTTATTGCAATCATTAAAAAATTAAGATATGTTTATAAATTTTTCTTACTCGCTTTCATATGAACATTAAGAAGTATATTATGTCAAATTGAACATTTTTTGTCAAATCTTCCTTCTTTTCTCATTCTAGTCATAGGAGAAACCTAGGATGAAAAATACCCATTAATTAATGCATTGTCTTTTATTGCTAGAACCTCCTTTCATGAGGGAGATCATACTAAATTCTTCTTAGCACGGGAGATTATCTTTTGCATTGAAGAAGGTTTCTATCAAAGTCTCATCTACAAACAATTAAAGCTTCAAATTGTATAATCAAATTGATTTATAAAACATAGTAGAACTAGGTTAAGAAGAACTTTGTAGGATATATCTGTCAAAGTGTTTGTTGCTAAAATCTATTCAAGATTTATAAAATATATGTGAACTTTAAATTTCATAATTTTTTCATTGTAGTTGTCATCCGGGTTAATTTTATTTCATGTTGTGTATCACTGTTTGATTTGTGATGTTGCAAAAATGGTTTTCATTTAGTATTCTCTTAACTAGGGTAATACAAATTCTATATATTACTTGTAAGGTTAAATATAAGACCTTTTGTTTTTTCTTTTCTATCTAGTGCTTTATTTCTATCTTACCTAAAATAAAATAAAAAATGTTTCCTTAAGTTTGCTTCACTCGGCAACTCTTTCTCTTAATTTAGGTCATATCCCAATACAACCTTCTATTTATATTTAGATATTGTCTTTTGTTTACTAATGATGTAATTGATGTTCGTGAAGGTCGTCAATGCATTGATGACCAGATTCCAAAAGGACTAAAAAGCTATCCTAGACAATTTAGTAGGTTACCGTACTACGAGCACCTCCCAATCGTGCATTTGTTTAATGCTATGCATATTGGAAAGAATGTAATAGAGACACTATGGAAAATATTGGATGGAAGGCGTGACAAAGAAAAAATTGTCAAAAATTGTAATGACATTCATGAATCCAATCACACATTGAAGTTTTTCATTGAATCAAATAGCAATGGAAACTAGATTAATACGAGTGCCCTTCCTTGGTTATTAACGCAGAAGCAAAGTGATACCATAAAAGAAGTCATACAAAAAATTAAATTTCCTACAGGATTTGCTACAAACATAAGCAGCCTCATATAAAAGAAAAATGATTTTGGGTCAGGGTTGAAAACACATGATTGACATACCTTCGTCAAGGTAAGTCATGTTCTTCTCTATTTACAATATATTTGTAAGACTTTGTGTACTTTTCATTGTATTATTTTATAATATATTAAAAATATTATTTTATAATTATTGCAGTATGATCTACCTCTATCTCTCCCACACCACTTCAACAATAGTGTCAAACAAGTTATATATGATATTGAGAAATACATGAGATTAGAAGTTATAATTCTTAGATTTTTTTGTATAGATATTATATTTACATCTTGCTTTACTTTTTCTGTAAATTATTGTATAATTTTTTGTAAAGTCTCATTTATATGCTTTTGCATGTTGAATCTTTTCTAGGTGGTTGTCATCTAAAGAAATTGATAAAAAAAATATAAAACATTAGAAGAGAAAAACTCCTCCGCTTATGTGTGAAATGAAAAAAGTGTCTACCTTCAACTTTATTTATGTTGAGGAGATTGAATTGTGTGGACCTGTACAAATTAGGTCAATGTGGATAGTTGAAAAGCACTTGAAATTTTTGAAGGGCTTGGTTTGACAAAGAGCACGTCCTGGGGATTTTATGATGGAGGGATTTATGGTATACCAGACCATGGTGTACATTAGTGAATATTTTTCCAAGTTTGCAGCAAATATCCATGTACAGATCGCATTTGGGATCCCAACTCCATTAACAAAATTGAAGGGGAGTACTTGATGGAGAAAGGTAGATTGAGGAAAGTAAGAGGTAATTATAAGATGTTATTATAGTTAATTAATTCTTATGAATCTTCAATATAAGTTGTTTCTAAGTGGTCTATTTATTATATACAGTTTCTCGTAGGTGGGATAGACTACATTTGTATATTGCAAACAATCTTGATTGGATGACGGTTTGGATTGAACGATCTCAACAAAATGGCCGCTCATTAACATGGGAAGGTGTTGCTTCAATAGTCAAAGAAACTCATTGTAATGGAGATTCCAATGTTATGCAAATGGTAATTGATCTAGCATATGGTTTAAGAGGTAGAAAGGTACATATAAGTTTATTTATCATGACCCATATGTTTAATATCAACTCACGGATCGATGCAAATAATTTTGACATGCTTGAAAAATTGCAGGTCAAGCACCACAAAGCTATGTACTACCATGGCCGTAAATTTTGCATCAAAAAGTTGGATGACAGGAAGAAAATATGTGATTCTGGGATAAGTGCAGTCTTTTAGGTCACTAATATTTCTTTTAGAAATGAATTACATCATCGACAGTCTAAAAATTGATATTATGGCATCTTGGATGATATACTTGAGTGTGACTTTAATTCCTTCAAATTAGTTCTATTCATCGTCAAATGGTACAAGCTACGACTGAATAAAAATGATCCTGAGAGAACTGTTATTGAACATGACAATGGATTTCCAATGATTAATACAATGTTGTTTGATCCAGTTGGGGATGAGCCATATGTTCTTCAAATCCAATGTGAGTAGATATTTTACTTTGGCGTTCCACATAAACTGGGCTGGTCATTTTTTGTTAGACACGATCTAAGAGGAAGATCGGTAAAGTATAATGTGATGGAAGAAGAAGATACCGAAGAAGTAGTTTAGACGAAGTAGATGATGATGATACTAGCAATGATGTTGATGATGGTGATGGTGATTATGGTGATGATGATGGTGGTGGTGATTATGATGATGGTGGTGGTGTTGATGATGATAATGATAATGAGGATGATGATGATTATGATGGTCATGGTGACGACAATGATGATGATGGCGATGATGATGATGGTCATGATGATGAGATGAATGAAGAAGATGATCAATGATGTGATCAATAAAATGTATGCGGTATGATCAATTAAATATATGAGGTATTGATTTGTTCATAGAAATTTGTTTGACTTATATGTTTTCATGATTAATTTATTTTGTGTTGAATTCTAATAACATGGTATAATTAATTCATTGTATTCAATTCTAATGATGACAACATAGGTGATTTATGATACACATGTTTCAAATATGTGTTATGATGCTCTATGTAATTTGTAGCATACATATCCTGTAATTTTTAACTAACTTAAGATAAATGATTTACATATGAAGGAAATTTAACCCCTTTGACGAGGATCCTACACAGTGACATGGATGGACATGTATAAATCAATACACCCTATAAAAAATTTTATTATTTGCTTTCTTTCTCTTTACCCTCAACATTAACTTTAGGCCGACTTCATCAAAATTACCCTCATTTAGCAAAATATCTCGCTCCTTCAACTGTATCTCTCATTTGATGGGCTACAGGTACCACCAAATAGGTATTTGTCAGATCTGTCTTCCTTGAGTGAGGGAAATGTAGGAATAGAAGATGAAAGTGAGATATGTAGTCGGTCTACAATAGGGAGATCAACTAGAGGTTAAAAGATTAGAAGAAAATTCAATAAACGCATGCAATTTTTCCTTTCTAAAGGGGGGTCATGTTATTATGATGATGAGACAAAATGAGACATAAAGGTTCCCTTGAGGTGTTGGTGTTTAAAACTGTTATGCTTTGAGAAGCAACCAATATATTTGAAGACTAATATTAAGAGTGGTTAGCTCCAAGTGTGAAAGCTCTATAAGATAACTAGACCAACTATAGGGACAAGACTGTCCTCTGCACTTCTGGTTCTACAAAACCAAGGCGGGTACACCTAATCCAGACAAAACTCAACTCTTTACAATACCTTCTACTTCTAGATTCAAAAAACACATGATGATAAGAAAGTACTAAATGCCAACCAAGCATTCATTAACTCTCCATTACCATGTAGAATAACAACAAACAACTGTAAATGTAAAGAATTATGTAACGAGTTTGATTAAATTTAGGGACAGAACATAGCCAAACCTATCAAAAATATATCTACACACAATATACTAGTTCTAGATCAATGCCTTATCCATTGGATAAAATCCTAAATACAATATTGAAACTGGAACTACCTCTTAGTATAGACTCAAAGCCACAACATAAGATCTCTCAGACTACACACTACAAGATCCTTAAGTAGATAATCAAATGAAATCAATGTAATAGCCAAAGCATTTTAATTTGTTCTAAGATCAAAGACTTGTGGAATACACATATGTATAAGCAAGACTCATAGAGTAAGCCATACAACTTACAACTCAAAAGATAACACAAAGGAGAGAATTAAATTTGAGAAGACCTATATTAAGTATAATGAAATCTTCTTTCTGCATCAATATGACAAGGAAATACAAAATAAGACAACATGAAAAGGATCATACAACTTTCAATTCTATCTTAATACAGTTTGAAACACATCTGTTATATCTTAGATTGGAAATAAATACAAGCCTAAAGCTTTTACAATATTCTCCCATTTCTCTAGCCCTTACTAGATGGTCTTGAAAATTCCTTTATAGGTGTATCGTCTAAAATGGAAGCACTAATGTTTTGGTAGGTTTAGCACCTTCATTTTAGTATGCTTACATATTAGATTTGCATTTAGGAATGTATCTGCACTTGATTTTGCATGTTTAAGTGAAATTAGGGTAGGATCTTATGGATTCTCCTATATTTCTCTCTCCGTGACCCTTTCCTCTAGGTAGGACCTATGTATTGGTCCTCCTAGGCCTCATCATGCTCTTCCTAGGCCTCTAGGAATTCATCCCAACATTCTGGAAGACTCCCTCACCTTCCTAGGTCCTCGGCTGACCTGGGAATCTCACGAACACTTTTTGGTGACCTGCCTGAAACCTCAGGTCAGGGTTGAGATCGACCCTGACTTAGGTCAGGGTCGAGGTCTACCTTGACCTAGGTCAGGGTTGAACTTGAACTTGACCTAGGTCAAGGGCGAGGTCGACATAGACCTCTGTCGGGTGTTGGTCCCCGCTTTCAAATCTGAAGCTTATCGGGGTTCTAAACTTAAAATGGGTCCCCGGGTTTGGATGCAGAAGTGTTTTCTCTGATATTTAATTTAATTCATCCCCTCCTTGCTTAGTAATTGCAATTGGAGCATAATTCAAGGTGAAATTTGAATTTGGGTCCCTTGCATTGCCCTAGGAGACCTATATTGAGATCTCTATATAAGCACTCTCTTTTGCCTTCATTTGATCATGAAACAAAATCAAGAGATGACATGATGCAATGATGATGCAAGTAAGAAAGAGGATGATATATAAGGATAAGCTAAAAGGACATACAAAATCCATTCTCAATCATTTTTGGTGGACAAGCTATGGTGGATCTTCATTGAAACAAGAAGGTGCCCTTCTCTTTAGATCTACCATTCTCAACATTCAAGCATTCAAAAAGGACATTATCATGGGGTAGAAATTACAGATTGTGAATTGGTAGGAGTACTTTAGCCTTGGGGGCTTGGTATTCTTTCTTTATCATATTCAAATCTATGCATTGCTTTCTCATTTCTATGTATGTTAGGATTGTTAATCTAGATGATTAGATCTTGATATTACATATTTAAAGACTCTTTCCAAAGAGCAAAACACACACATACATACATTCTATATTCGGCTATTCATGGAGGTGGAGATCACCAAAATAGGGGTTTGACTAAAGAAAAACCCTATATAGCCACCCCAAAACCCTCTTTTCAGATATTTGCAGGTGCTATTTTTGGAAGTTACAGGTATAGGACAATGAATCTGAGACCAAATTTGGATACCCTTTTTAGTGAACTATCAGGATCCGCGAACAGATTTTCTATCGACGCTGTGCAGGTCAAGGTCGACATTATTGGGTTAGGGGTGACATTTGTGGGTTAAGGTTGACCTTTTTCATAAGACGGTGTCGGATCAAAAAAAGATTTCTGGGTTTTGTTCGTCTCTGCGTTTCCTTTCTGAATCATACTTTAGATTTTCCAGAAATAGTCTATAGGCCTCAGAAAATAACATTCTTCAGATCTGCTATGATATGAGGTAGGTATTTTACTCCTTATTTCTTTACAAGTATTCTCAATTCTTTATCATAATAATTAAATGTAAAAGAATGAAATTGGGCTTAGGGTCTTGTTCCTTTTGTGAATCTCATTATGCAAATCCTATTTAGGAGACCCTAAATGAATCCAAATTTTAGATATTACATTTTGGTGAACCCGCGATAGACAACTCTTTCTTTTTGGTGTTAGATTTACATTTCACATTAGATATTGCATGCATATAGATGTAAGTTTTCTTTTATGCTATTGCATTTATATTTCAAAATTCATAAAAATCATAAAATTTCTTTAAGAAAACACAAAAATATTTACATGCTTGTTATTTTATTTTAGTGCTCAACATGTATGATTCTTGTTTAGAATACTTCGATGAGGATTTTATTATACAAGAGGATAGATCCCTTAATGAGGTACATGGAAGTGAGTGTGCAAATGGTTCGAATGGGACCACCATGGATCCCATTCCCACTTCATCCTCTTCCACAACCTCTCCAAATGGCCTTTACCATAGAGTGTATGCATGGTTACCTTCATATTCCTCTATTTGCAACATTGAGACACCTAAAATGGTCTCTCCTAAACCTTTGATGACAGTCAAAGGATGTCCTAAAATAATTGTTAAGGGTAAACCTAGAGATCCTTTGGATTTATTTGATAACACAGATTCTATTTTGCATGCATATCGCACACGAAATAATCCTCAACCTACTGTCCCAGATACTTTACCTTCTTCCCAACCCGTGCTTCCTCAAGCCCCTAGGTTACCTTCTTCTTTTAAGGAATATGATTTAGTTGAATAGTTACGTGCTACTCCAGCTAAGATATCTTTATGGGAACTACTTCAAACTTCCCCTACATATCATGAGGCGTTGCAAAAATCTTTGCCAACTCACTCTACTCTGCCTCCTAACCAAGAGAACATTAATTTATTTTTGGAATGCATGCATACTATGCCTCTTGTACCTCCTATTGTGTTTTTGGATGATGATTTACCTACTATTAAGGTGCAGAATCAATATGATGCTCTTATGGTTGTTGTCTCTATTAATCAGAGTATCATTCGTAGAACATTGATTGACAATGGATCTAGGCTTAATGTTTGTAGCATGGATATGCTTAGGGAAATTAAGGCCGATCTTACAACTATTCAA
>MU225107.1:1672692-1693028 GCA_018584345.1 Thuja plicata | reverse complement strand
CACAGCACCAGGAAACATGGCTGCTACAATGGAGGAGCCATTATTCCAGGATGCGGGGATGTAGTGTTGCTATATTCCCTCTGCACTTTATTATGTTGAACTAGTCACCCAAGCTTTATTACCCACATCGCTGGCTGTTACATTTCCATCTTCTTCTTCGGCATGTTTTCAGCAAAGATAGTTTCTTTTCTGTTTTGTAATAAGTGTTCGATCCTCTATATATAAGGATTGGACCAATAGTTTGAAGTTAGATAGAAAGTTAGAGAAATAATTTTTTGGAAGAAAATTTTTATATCTTACATCAATCTATTTCAAGTTTCATGTATTGTTTTGATGTAATGAGTTTTTGAAATACAATGAAGTAATTCTTGGTTTACGTTCTGTGTTAATAGATTAGCAGAAACCAACCAAGGGGGCCCACTTGGGAGGTGGAATAGGTTAGAATAGAATATATTTCCTTCCAGCATTTCTAGCATTTTAGCATTTCAGATAGAAGTTACAATTTCTTCCTGTAGCATTGTACCTTGTGAATGTTCCTACAACATCTGCAAGAATAGTTATAATGGATGTTCTAGGTTGAAAGTATAAGTTTAAGTAGAGTTTGCAATTTCTAGCATTCATTTCAGTAAGGAGATAAATGTATTCTTTTCCCACAACACTAGTGTAGGTTTATTTTATGCATTTTTTACCTTCCTGCAGCATAAGCAGAATGAATCCTTAAGGAACCTAGTACACATATCGTGCCGACCATTTCAAGTATACTTCCCTGGGTTGACAAGTTAAATGCACCTCATAATGGGAGAAGTAGTCCTCAGATTGAATAAACCATTCCTAAGAAAGGCCTTGAGCATGATTATTGCACACCTATTGTGAGGCGGTTCATTTTTGGCATTGCTGCCGAGGATGGTGTCAAGCTAGGAACATTTTTGAGTCATTTTTTTTCATTCCTAGTTAGTTTTTAGATTTTGTATCCCTAAAAATTTCTTCACAAGCATGAAGAATTCAATTGCATGCATCGAAGAGAAAGGCGAAGAGATGAATATGGAAGATTTTTCCCAGCAGAGTTTGCTAATTTGAATGAGGAATTTAAATAAGTTGAGTTACCCTTTGAAGACGCAAGCCCTGACTTTCCTGCAGCATCTTCCTCTAGAGAAGAACCATTTGATATAAGCGGCTTTCGACCTTTTGCAGAAATCTTGGCTAGCTTTCTAGATAATGCCAGCCCAAATCCACCTATTGTTAACAATCCCTTAGCTAATGCTCCTTTCCAGCAGCAAACCCATAATCAAATACCTCCAGTGATGGCACACCCTGCTTTCCCATTTCCTCTCCCAAACCTTATAAATAATGCTAATCTCAAAAATATACCCATAGCTGCTCTTCCAAAATTTTATGGTCTTATAACGAAGGATCCTGACACTTTCTTGTTGGATTTTGACATACTCTGTCGAAGCTTCAACTATAATACCGATGCCCATAAGCTCAAGTTTTTTCCTACAACACTGAAAGAGTCAGCCTTACGATGGTTCATGGGCTTAGGAGCCAATGCAGCAGGTACCTAGGATGAGATGCAGACATTGTTTCTACATAAATATAAAGATTATTGCAAAGGCAGTGACCTAAAAGGAGATGATATCTTTAGGATGTCTCAAAAGGAAGATGAAACATTAGAGGACTATGTTTCACATTTTTTGTACACAATGCAGAAGAATCCCCAACATGTTGTGGCAGAGGATTCACAGAAACTAGTCTTCTTGAGAGGCGTAAACGACAACTGTCTGGAAGCATTAGACTTGATGGCTGGTGGAGACATATCCCAATCCTCTTGGGATGACCTCTAGAAAATCTGTCTCAACTAATCAAGGTCAACTGTGAAGAAGGGCAGAGGATACCGACCCACAGTCACAAAAGGGATTGGTTCAGGTGTTTCAAAGCTGGAGATATCTAATTTACTCACGAATTTCAAGAAAGATATCATAAATGATGTAGCTACACATCTTGACACAATGACTACCAAGAAGAAGCATGCAGAAGCTGAACCACAATTGGCTGAGTACTATCCACACTGCCGTAAAGAAAAGAAAGGCTGTGGATATAAGCTGGTAGCAAACCTAGAAAATAAACATTTGCCAACTGACTACATGAAGATAGAAGAAAACAATGATCAAGTGTTCTTCGTTTCTCAACATCGACCATGGGCTTCACGAAAAGGTATGCCAAAAGATCCTCTACAATTTTCAAATTCTAACAATAATCAGTGGTGAAACCAAAATTATCAGAACACTTCTCAGTACTCTCAACCTCAATGGCCAAACCAGTAGAATAACTAGTGGCCAAACTAGCAAAATAACCAATGGCCAAACCAGCAGAATAACCAGTGGCCAAACCAGAAGAATAACCAATGGCCTAACCAGAAAAATAACCAGTGGCCTAATCCGCATAATCAATGGCAACCACCGAAAGAAAATTGGCAGCAAACTAATCAATGGAGGGGGCCTCCATAGTGGCCTAACCAAAATTCTGGCTGTCCACAACTACCACCTACAATAATGCCACCTCCTACAACAACTAATGCTAATCCAAAGCCAACCCAATTGCCTACTCAAACATAGCTAAATCCAAACAACAAACAATAGTAGCAACAAATGTACACTACTAACACTCAGCAGTTCTCTACTTATTCATTAGAGATAGCTGATATCTATTTGAGGTCTGGTACCACCTTGCCTACACCTGAATATCCTATTATCACGGAGGTTGCAGACACTCCTGCAGCACTACTTCCAGAAGCCACAATGCCAAATACCAGCCATCCAATTGATATACCCAGCAGAACTACTGTCCACACTTCAATAAATCCACCCTTTCCACATAAGCTAAAAAAAGAAAAACCTATACCCCAAGAGGAAGAAACATTTGATATTATTGAGCAGCTAAAAAATATGAACATTCAAATCCCTCTGTTCCAAGCTATCAAAGATATACCTCTCTATGGAAAGGCTACTAAGGAAGCATGCCTAAAGAAGCCAGTACAGAGGAAGAAAGAACCTCAAATAGTACATGTTGTAGGGCAATTAGCAGATATCATGTTAGGAAAGGTGGTAATACCAAAGTATTCATATCCTGGCAGTCTAGTAGTCAACCTGATAATAAATGGATAGACTGTGAAAAATGCTCTAATTGATTTGGGAGCAGCAATAAATGTGATGACTAAAGATACAATGCATAGGCTAATCATAGAAGGCTTAAGAACAAAAACCATAGTGTTACAACTTGTTGATAGTTCAACTGTTACTCCAGAGGGTCTCATAGAAGATGTGATAGTTACCTTGGATTCATGGGAATATCCTGCTGATTTTCTTATCCTATCACCTAAAGTAAACTTTGCTGGCTATCCTGTAATCTTGGGAAGACCCTGGTTAGCCACTACTGATGCCAAAATTAATTGCAGATTAGGAAGTATGATAATTTCAAATGGTCAAGCCATAAGGAAGCTAGCCCTATACCCTCCTGCCCAACCTCAGCCAGACTTGGAAGAACCTATTTGTCCAGATTTAGGGGATGAGGAGGAAGAACTGAATTCAGTAGCCTAGCTCATGATGTTGCATAGGCAATCTTTTCTAAAGATGCAAGAGGAAGATGATGTGATACAGAGCATCCTTACTAATGAATGTATTGTGGCTAAAGATGTTTCAGAGAGTTCTATTTTACAACTATGTACCTATGAGGACTGTATGTTTCCAAAAAACCCTGAAATCATTGATCAATTACTGCCAAAAGAAATAGTTACAAGTCCAGTGCCCGAAGTATCAATGGTATAGCTCACAACAATAGTTGAACTTTCCCCTGGTCATAACCTCCATGTAAACAACAAGTTATCCCAATCATAGTTGGCATTGTTAACCAAGCTCCTCACTCAGCATGAGAAAGCCTTTGCATGGGATTATGGGGATACAGAGGGACTAAACCCTAAACTCTACACCCACAGAATCTACATCAATGATGGAAGCTTGCCACTGCGTCAACCATAAAGGAGAATAAATCTTTCACTAAGAGAAATAGTTAAAACTAAGTTGCAAAAGTTGTTGGATG
The DNA here is from genome assembly GCA_018584345.1 of Thuja plicata. Classification (NCBI taxonomy): domain Eukaryota; kingdom Viridiplantae; phylum Streptophyta; class Pinopsida; order Cupressales; family Cupressaceae; genus Thuja; species Thuja plicata. The sequence goes on along the minus strand of MU225107.1, from coordinate 1,688,936 downwards.
CTGGATTCATCTATCCAATCTCTGATAGCAAATGGGTATCACCATTGGTCATTGTACCTAAGAAAGGAGGTAAGTGGTGGATATGTGTATATTACAGGGAATTGGATAATGCCACAAAGAAGGACCACTTTCCTTTACCTTTTATTGACCAGGTCTTGGATAATTTGGCTGGAAAGAAATACTTTTCCTTTCTGGATGGATACAGTGGTTACTATCAGATAAAAATTTCCCCTGAAGATAAGGAAAAGACCATGTTCACATGCCCTTGGGGCACATATGCCTATTCAGTATTACCATTTAGATTATGCAATGCACCTGCTACCTTTCAGAGAGTTGTGATCAACATCTTTGCTGATATATCACATGATTGCATGGAAATCTACATGGATGACTTCACCACATTTGGTGTCACATTTGAGGAAGCTCTGAAGAACTTGGAGAAAGTACTAATCAGATGCGAGGAACATAACCTGTCTCTCAACAGTGAAAAGTGCTTTCTGATGATGCAGGAAGGAGTGGTGTTGGGACATTTTATCTCCGAAGCTGGAATCCAGGTAGACCCTATGAAGATAGAGGTAATTCTCACACTCCCTATTCCTACTAAGAAAAAAGATGTCAAATCTTTCCTAGGTCACACAGGCTATTATAGGAGGTTTATCCAAAACTTTAGTCAAATAGTTAGTCCTCTATACAACTTACTTACCAAATAAGCTAAATTTGCTTGGACAAAAGAATGTGATGAATCCTTCCTGCAGCTCAAGTCACTTTTGACAACTGCACCAGTACTTAGGGGTCCTGACTGGACTTTGCCATTTCACATACATACAGATGCTTCAGACTATGCTGTAGGTGCTATCTTAGGACAAAAGTCTAAAAACCTTGAAAATACAATCTATTATATTAGTAAGAGTCTGCATGGACCAGAGTTAAACTATACAGTGACTGAGAAAGAATTGATAGCAGTAGTTTATGCTCTGAACAAATTTTTCCATTATGTAACTGGTTATCCTATCTTTGTTCATACTGACCATGCAGCAATTAAGTACCTCATGAACAAACCTGCAATCACAGGCAGGTTAGCAAGATGGCTTCTTCTTTTGCAGGAATTTGATATAACAATCATTGACAAGCTAGGGAAAGCAAATGTGGTAGTTGATAATCTATCCAGAATTCATCATGCTGAAGAAAATACTACTTTGATAGATGATGCATTTGCAGATGAACATTTATTTCATATTGCTGTCCAGAATCCATGGTATGCTGATATAGCTAATTACCTAGCAGCTAACAAAGTGCCAACACATTTTTTTTATAAGGATAAGAAGCTTCTTGTAGAGAAAAGCTTCCATTTCTCTTGGATTGATAGCACATTATTTTACACTGGACCTGACCAAGTCATGAGGAGATGTGTGAGAGAAGATGAAACATATGACATTCTACATGCATTTCATTATGAACCATGTGGAGGACACTTTATAGCTAAAATAATAGCATATAATATTTTAAAAACTAGCTACTACTGGCCTACACTTCACAAAGATGCAGCTAGTTATACAAGGAAATGTGACAAATGTCAAAGAATGGGCCGACCAACAAGATCAGATGAAATGCCCTTAAACCCACAGGTGGTGGTAACACCATTTGATAAATGGGGCATGGACTTTATTGGTCCAATAGACCCTCCATCCAATGGGAAGTCATACATTCTGGTGTGCACAGATTACCTGACCAAATGGGTTGAAGTCAGAGCAATGAAGCATGCCAGGGATCATACAGTTGCTGAATTTCTGTATGAAGAAATTTTTACTAGATATGGCATGCCAAGAGAACTTGTTACTGATCAAGGTACTCAATTCACTTCTAATTTGATAATAGAGCTCATGAAGGAATATAATATCAGACGTCGGAAGTCAAGCCCATATCACCCTCAAGCCAATGAACAAGTAGAAGTTACAAATCAGGAAATAGAAGCAATCTTAACAAAGACAGTTCATTTGCATCACCGAGATTGGAGCAACAGACTATCAGAAGTCATCTGGGTGTATAGAACAACATGAAAGACCACCACAGGGTTCACTCCGTTCAAACTGTTCTATGGTAAAGCAACAATGCTCCTAATTGAATTTGAATACAAGACATTAAGAATAGCGCTGGAGTTAAATATTGATCTTCCTGCAGCACAAAGAGAACGCTTGCTACATCTCAATTCTTTGGATGAAATGCGCAAGTCTTCCCTGCAGCGCATGGAAATTGTCCAAAAGCAAAGGAAACAGTGGTATGACTCCCATATTAAGAGTAAACAGTTCAAAGTTGGAGATTGGGCATTGTTATATGATTCCAGATTCCAAGAGATACTAGGAAAGTTGTAGACACAATGGCTGGGTCCATATGAAATAAGCCATGTATTTACAAATGGAGCAGTCCAGTTGACCACAATTGACCCTATACACTTCAAGCTATTAGTCAATGGACATAGGCTAAAGTTGTATCACCAACCACAGATGAAAGAAGGCTTCCTACAACAATTCACCCAGCCATTTTTAAAGGATCAATAGGTAACACTTCCTGTAGCAGAAGGATTCAACCTCCTTCCTGCAGCTCTTCGATAAGAATTCCTCCGAAGCATGACCATAATAAAAACTTTATGTTTACATAAAGTTCAAATTCTCCATTCAATTTCTACATTCTTCTTTTTCAACCCATCTCATTCCTTAATCTTCCATCCACCCACCTCCCACGTCATCATTTTTCTATGCTTTCAATAAAGAGATCGTGCACTGACGCATGTCGACCGCAGCTGCCATCATTCCACTCTCGCCAACCTTTCCTAGCACGTGCGATGATCAATTAACAGGTATGATCTTTTCAAATTTATTTCCATTTTTAGCGCATAGATTTTGTTGGTTATATCAAATACTGTAATAAATGTATCGTTGCCACCTTAATCCAGTTCTGTACCTTCTGCCAAGTCTGAAAAGTGAGGACACTTGTCAATATTTCATAGGGGGCAAGGAAGTGTGCCAATTCCTAAAATGTCATTTCTATTTACTCATTAGGATCCTCAAATCTGTACTTCAGCCTTGTCTTAATTAAAATCTAGCTACCGCATCACACAAGTGTCAAGTGTCGTACCTTTATTCCAAATAAACCCCTAATTGTCAGACTAGATGTGACCCAGTATTAAAACCATGACATAACTCTCACATGAATATCTATGATTCATTCTGTTAAAGTACATTATTATTGTTCATACCAAGAATACTAGAAGAATGTGAAAGAGGGTCTGTGGTTTTACAAGAAGTAGTCTGAAATTCAAAAGAGAAGAAGGTAATTATTGAGAATAGAGAAGAGGTTGAATTTGGTAAGCAAAAATGGGGGGCCAATTGTAGTGGCATAAACCAGTGGTTCATAGTATTTTACTATCTGATGTTGAGGTAGTAAGAAGATTTAATGCCTGCGGATGACTATGATATTTCTTAAAATTGACAGAGTTTGATGAGGAAGCAGCAACAGAATTTGCAAACATATTTGATGAAGGCCAAGCAACGGTATGGGGGTTGATAGTCATTGCAACAGAGGAGCAAATAGAGGAAGTAACCAGTTTTCTAGTAGCAGGGGAGCACTACCCCAATGTGCATGATGCCAGGTCAGCTAGGGCCCAGTTCACCCTACCAGGTGACCCTCCACTAGAGATCACTAAACAGGGGTGCAAAAGAATGTCTATTCCTCCACCATATCATGAGTTGGCCATGCACATTATTAGGTATTTCACCTGTGAAGGACAATTCTCTAATTTACATGCGCATCATTTTAAGCTACTTAGTTATGTACGACATAATATCCCAATGAATGCCCCCAATTTCTTGTTTAATATGCTGTGCATTAGTGCCGAACAAACCTAGAAAGGAAATGAAAATTCTGTTACTCACCATGCCTTAATTAAATTACTAATAGAAAGATCTCTTAGGGATGTCTCCCCTATGGCATGGGCAGAGTTTGAACATCATAAAACCTTGCAGCCATAAATTGCTCCTAATGTGCAAATTAGCCAAGATAATGTAGTTTCCCCTGACCCAGTTGCTGAGCAAAGTACCCAAGGGGCAGAAACCAAAAATTTACAAGAAAATGTGCCTTTACCCACTCACATGAGCAATATACCTACTTCCACCCGAACAAGAGGAAAATGGAAGTTAGTGGGATAAAATTCGGTTTCTACAGCTGAGCCACAAAACCCTCAAGTCTCGAGAGGGAAGAAAATGAAGTCTGTTTCTGCAGCCACTACTCCTGCATCAGAGAAAACAAAAAGGGTTAGTAAGAAAAAGGCTGTATAGGTTGAGGAAATCCTTGTAAGAAGGAGCTCTAGGATGAGAGGTTATATTCCTAAAGTACCCACTGAAAGCCAGTCCGCTTCCCCCAAACAATTTGAGGAGGAAACTCCTATTCATATTGTTCTGGATGATTCTCCTAGCCAGTCTAAGATTCCAAAAATTCCTAAAAATCTAGATCAGGAGTGTGAAGCTTAGCCAAATTTATGTTAAAATGACCCAGGAGTTAGTCATCAGGATGTTCCAACCCATGAAAAAGATACCCCTATAACTCACCATCTAGCTTGCACAAGAAATGCCCTAGTTTCCTATAAGCGAACTTGGTTAATAAATTTCTTAGAGCAGTTATGGAGGGAACAAAGGAGGAAGAATAACCAGGATGAAAATAGTGGTTTGATTACTTTGCAAATGTTTCTCTTCTAGTTATATAATAAGCATGTGCTGACAACCACTCTATGGGGAGAAGAGAAAAATAAATTGCAGAAAGTAATAGCAGAACAAGGAGAGGAAATTGCAGAATTAAAAGATGAGTTGGCAAGACAGAAACAGAGAATGGAACATGCCCTTAAGCTGACTGATCAGATAATTGCTTATAGACCACCACCTAGGGTCTATACCATTTGTCTAAAAGAACAATTCCTCCTATTTTAGTTGATGATGACCCTCAAAGATGTAAACGCGGAGTTCAAATCAGCCCACGAATTCTATGGTTTATACCAGACCCTTCCATCTTGGCAACAAAACCTACTCTGTGAGTTGTATGTGCATAATTTGATCATCCCTACAGAGACTAAATGGAATCCCCTACTTTACATAGGGGATATATATCTAAGGGCCCTAATGTCTTGGATGCACAACAAGGCTAACTATGATAGACAATTGGAGAATTACAGAGAACTTGAGAAAATGGAACCCCTGCCATTAAGAGCATAAAGAAGTCAACCAGAAATATTCCTGAGGGATTGGTTCAAATTGACATATGGGAATATTAAAAAGGAAATCAGAGATAAAATTTTTAAGCTAAGAACAGATGTGTATGCAGAATATGACAACATGTCTTAGTTTGTCTTCCAAAGAGCTTTAATCGGTGCCAGAAGTAGATGGGGCAGATTATCAGAGGCATTCAAAAGGTCAGAACCACACAGCCCCATTAACCTTGAAGTAGCCATACACCGAGCACCAAAATACATAAAGATGGGTAGGCAAATCAGGCAGGAGCTCTGGTGTCCACTCACAATGTAGTCATCCATGCTCCTTTGGCCCTTGTATGACATCAACACTGCCAGGCTTGATAGGCTATAGGAGGATCACAAAAGGGAAGTTTGGGAAAGAACAAGAGGATTCTACTACTCCTTCAAGAGCCAGAGGCGAGGAAGAACTAAAGTTGGTGACTTTAGGTCAATTTCCAGAAGATGTAATGCTTGAGGATAAGCATTTGATTAACCAAGGGGCAGATGATAAGGCCAAATTATTGCCTTTATTTTGTATAATTTTAAATACTCTGTTCTAGTTTATGACAAAACATTTGTGAACCTAGCCAGTTAAAACTTGTGATAAAGTCCAGATAAACTGATAAACCATGGGTAGATGTTTGTGACATATTTTGCTAATATTATACATATAGTGTAGTATTGCATATAACCATCAGAATATATGTTCTAATATCTGGATTTAATTTGATTAAGCTTGTTGCATGAATATTTTCACATCATAACTAACTTGATAGGAGAGAAAGCGGCTAGAGAGTGGTCGACAACATTCAAGGAAGACTGTTGAGGACCAACTACGGCAGAGTGATCATCACAACACCAGGAAACATGGTTGCTACAATGGAGGAGTCATTATTCCAGGACATGGGGATGTAGTGTTTCTATATTCCCTCTGCACTTTATTATGTTGAACTGGTCACCCAAGCTTTATTACCCACACTGCGGGCTATTGCATTTCCATCTTCTTCTCCAACATGTTTTCAAGAAAGATAGTTTCTTTTCTATTTTGTAATAAGTGTTCAATCCTTTATATATAGGGATTGGACCGATAGTTTGAAGTTATTTAGAAAGTTAGAGAAAGAATTTTTTGGAAGAAAATTGTTATATCTTACAGCAATCTATTTCAAGTTTCATGTATTGTTTTGATGTAATGAGTTTTTGAAATATAATGAAGTAATTCTTGGTTTACATTCTATGTTAATAGATTAGCAGAAACCAACCAAGGGGGCCCACTTGGGAGGTGGAATAGGTTAGAATTGAATAGATTTCCTTCCAGCATTTCCAGCATTTCCAACATTTCCAGTATTTCAGATAGAAGTTAGAATTTCTTCCTGCAACATTGTACCTTGTGAATGTTCCTGAAGCATTTGCAAGAATATTTATAATGGATGTTCTAGGTTGAAAGTATAGGTTTAAGTAGAGTTTGCAATTTCTAGCAGTCATTTCAGTAAGGAGATAAATGTATTCTTTTCCTGCAACACTAGTGTAAGTTTCTTTTATGCATTTTTTACCTTCCTGCAACATAAGTAGAATGACTCCTTAAGGAACCTAGTGCACATATTGTGCTGACCATTTCAAGTATACGTCCCTAGGTTGACAAGTTAAATGCACCTCATAATGGGAGATGTAGTCCTTAGATTGAATGAACCATTCCCAAGAAAGGCCTTTAGCATGATTTTTCCACACCTATTGTGAGGTGGTTCAATGGCTCTGTGATAAAATATCTGTCGACCACCATGAAACCCTTCAAGAAAAAGATTTAAATATTTAAATTTCAGTTGTAACGGTCATAGGTGGTGCAAAAAGAGACTCAAACAGTTGATATCAAATCCCTTTTTCAACTTTAAAACATATCTTTAGATCTCTTTTAAGTCATCTGGGCACTGAGATCAGATTCTGCCAGGTGTCGCATAGGCACGATAACTCTATCATTTTTTGTCATTCTTCTTCTTCATAAGGCTTAGCACCTACCACATGATCTATTTACATTAGATTTCCTTTTAATCCACTCTTGCTCCAGCCCCATGATCTAGGGAGGACAGGTGTCAAATAGGCACAATGCCTCAAAGACTATCTAAAAAGAATCTCTATTTTAAGGCTTTACGCCTAGCGTCAGATCTTTTCAAACTCAACTGCATATTAACTTCACCCTTGGTCACCAAACTACAGGTCTCATCTAACCTGAAAGGACACGTGTCGAGCGGTCGCAATGGCTTGAAGGTTTAAAACTTTCATCTTGCCTTTTGAGTCTTCGCACTGACCATAGATCTTTTTTAAACTTGACAATCCTTTACCTTTATTACCTTGTTGCTGATCCAAACCCGCTTGGGACATGTGTTCATCAAGAGCAATGCCTTGAATGTTAGATCTGACTCATCTTTCTTTTGAGGCTTCATGCCAACTGTAAGATCTTCTGCAAGTTGACCATTAGTTAATCTATTTCAAATAGGTTTCAAACGAGCCCCAAATCTGACAGCTGCCATGTGTCAAGAAGGAACAATGCATCGAACAATATCATCACCACATCTTGAGTTTAAGGCAAAGCGTCAGCCACATGATGAAAAGAAACTTATTCAAACTTTACCTTATTCTTTCTAACTTCAGCCCGACCCCGCCATGAACATGTGGCACTCTTTTGTGATGCCTTGAATAGTAAAAAGCTTCATCTTGCACTTTAAGGAAAAGAGACAACAGTAGATCTTCTTCTGATTTGATCAAAGTTTACCCTATCTGTTGTGCATCTTATCATCAAGGAAAAGCGCCATCTGTCATATTTATCAGGACTAATCACCACTTTAACCTTCCACTAACATTAAAACATAGGCCCCACGTTGTCAGAAAGGAATAGATGTCACATAGGAGTGATTGCTTGAACAATAAAGAACCACATCTTTGCGACTAAGGCAAAGCGACAATTGTTAGATGAAAAGTGACTTGCACAAAAGATGTAAAGGGTAAGGTTTATTGAGGAAATAAACTTAGGACCTAGAGAAATATTAAAATGTACCCTTCCTGACTTAGGAAATATTAAAAGGGACAACCCCACTCAGACATAAAATATAAGGCACATGGGTTCAAGAGATTTAAGTGAAGCAAAAAAGTAAATTCAGTTTATAATAAGCCTTTGAGGATTTAGGGTTTAAGGGTTTTTTCATGAATTTTGCATAAAAGACTTAAGGCTTTAGGCCAAAGACCTAATAAATTTTACAGAGACTGGAGGAAAAGGTATGGAACAATGAAAATTTTGAAAGGGTCTAACAGTGGCTCTGTCTAGGGATGCATGCATCTTGCAGGCGTGACAAGGATTCAAGATTTCTGGGATAAGAAGACCACCTACAAAATAGGAAACCTAACCTAAAGAAACTAAAAAAATAGAAAGAAAATATACAAACTTGTAGCAGAAAAGAACTTAATTTTGCCAATTATTTACTGATCTGAAGGAGTCAAATCAATCTTGATGGTCAATTGTCTGATCCAGCTTGCCTCTATTATAAACAAAGTTTTCTGCTCCCTACTCTGGGAACAAAATGGAACAATCTCTTTCATGTGTCTGATATGATCTACTGCTACTTTCCATTAGCTTAGCACATTAAGAAGTATCAGTACCTCTACTAGCATTAGAGCCTAGATGAAGATCAGACAAATCTTGAAACTATAAAACATGTGGCACATGCATGTTTCACTCATCAGAGAAAAAGAAATCACAAGAAATGCAACTGTCATCATTTTGTAGCTCCATGCCACATCTTAGGGAAACACCATCCAACTGAGGAAAGCACTCATACTCTTCCATGTAGCTGGAGTCATTTTTGGATCTACTAGCATCAATTTTTTGCATATGAAAGGAAAAATCATCATACTGAACTTCATGCAAACATTGAGGACACTCATTACTTAATACATGATCTAGCCCACTCTCCAAAGGATAGGAGACAATTATCTGAGAAAAATTAAAGTTAGGCTCATCATAAACATTAGGGATCATCTGCTAATCATTTTGACCTTCTGTAAGAGGAGACAAACCAGGAATAGAATAAGAACAAGATTCAACACCATTATTACCAAAACATGGAAACTCCATGTCATGATCCATATTCTTCTTTTCAAAAGAATTATCACTCTGAATCTTGTCAGTAGTTTGTATATCCATATCAGAATTATCTAAAGAATTCTCTTGTAAAATATCATCTTTATCAAACAATTATCCTATATATTGGAGGGAGGACACATATCAACACATTCATCATATAATAACATATGTTGAGTAACTGAAATTTAATCATGAATTGGTTCAATGAATGATTTAGAATCAGAAAAAGATTCATAATCAACACAACTATCCCAGTTAGCACTCAACATCATATCTGGAGTCTCTTCATCTGTTGAATCTGAACAAACACCAATGCTCTCATCATCTCAAGAGTCATATTCAATCTTGTTTTAGCCTAGTGAGACAGAAGTACAAGGAGAATCATAAATATATGTATCCAAATGCTGACCATATGATATACACTCCTTGTTAAACTCAATGTGTGGGGTGTAGGGATTCAAATCTATCCTACCCTGAATATATCATATATTCATAATACAACAACTTTGAGACTTGTTCACTGTGAAGTGAACCACTATTATCACTTACACTCACCTCTAATACACACTCACAATCAACATCTTCATTTATCAAATCAGTATCATCCTACTAACTACACACATCCTCTGTCTCATATTAAGAAGGGTAATTACTTTCATGATAAAAAAAAAAAAGATAACATCCATACTAGACACATCTATATCATCTTGATTTCCCTCATTCTCAATAACATCACTACTAGGTACAACCTCATGTGAAACCTTAAATTAAAGATCTTCAATATCAAATAATTGGGTTTAAATTTTAGGATTCATGTCACTGTCATCAAAAGGATCATCACAACAACTTACCTATTCATTAGAATTATCCTTTTTCTCTTGGCATACATTCTCCTTAAACTAAGAGAAAACATCTGCATCATCATGCTGAGGAGAAGAAAAAACTATAGTTATAGTAGGAACACTGTCAACTATAAGTTCATCTTCAAAATATTGATGTTCACTATCTTCATTATCAGCATAACTACATTTAGCATTCGATACAACTTTTAAATTGATTCTATCCAGTTCCTGGTATGCCTAATATATTTTTCCCTTGCGGAAGATGGCAAATGAATTGACTCAGGAGAGAAAAGATCCAACAATAAATCAACATATGTAAACAATGGAAGCTCCACATCCTTAGGAAACTTATCATATGCATTAGAATTTTTTTTTATAAAACTCAAGTGTTGATTCATCCTTTATCCTTCCTACCTTCTTCCTTAAAAAAAATGCAATTCCTTTGGGTGATTTGATCCACCTTATGTTCAACATCCTTAGATTTAGGGTCTTCAATATCCATTATCTACTTCTTTGTGTATTCAACAAATTCTTCCCTCAAGAATGTTGGCCAATGAATTGAATTAGGAAATGAAAGTTCCAAAAATAGATTAACCCAAACCGACTCCTAAGGATAAAAAGGAATATCACAACCCTTTATTTGAGCAGAAAATGTTTTGTAAAATAGAAGTGTAGATTCTCCCTCTTTTCTTTTCATTCCTCTTTTTAGAAGAAAAATAACTTGTTCCTGCAATATTTGTTCCTCAATAAGATATTCCTCATCATAATCTGAATCTGGCACAAGTTCCTCAGAACTAGATATAATAGAATCATCACTGTCCTCTATGTCTACATACTGCCTCCTGAAAAAATTCACTAGTTCATTCATAGAAACTATTGAATTATGAGGTAATTCCTTAAGCCAATCCCTAACATCTTCAACTAGAGACTGAACAAAACATTTCATCCATACAATCTCATGTCTAACATCACAGTGTTGCATCAAATGAAAATACTCCTCTAGATGAGTCTCAGCCGATTGCTCACCCATCCCAGTGAACTTAGGCAAGTATTCCCTGACCTCTGATGGAATAAGATCTGGGTATCTAGGGATACCATTAAAATTTATAGCTCCATACAACCTACCTCTATGTAGTTGTGACATCTTAGTGGGCAAGATAAGTTACAAACTGCCTCTCTCTTCCCTCTCAATTAGTGCTGACCACTTAATAGGGAAAATTTTATAACTGGTTTTCATGGAATAAAAGAATTTATCCAATGAAAATAAAATACCTGGAATATGATGAAGTTGCTGTAAACTATTTTATTTGAAGTCACCTCCAAATAACCTTCAAAACTTGGTAGAGCCGCCACCTCTTTGTAGAGGAAAATAAATTAGTTGGGATCTTGTCCCAACTCTGACCTTCTTTAGATCAGCAACTTACAACACACCCCCAATATAGGGTCTCTTATTGATTCCTCTCTTGAATATGCTCATAGTCATCGGAGTCCAAACATCTGATACCTCTTCACTGCAAGTCCACCTCTTCTTTGTAGTCTTTTCTTCAAACATGCACACTGGTGCAAACTAGAGAACTCAGATTCGCCACTCACCACAAAGATAGTATTTGTAATAATTTCAGAACTATGAATTTTAGACGCTTTGCAATGAAAGACAGAAAAATACTTGACTCATTCTACAAAACATGAGGAATGTCTTCTTTGTAGCACATGACTCTATAATCAGACTTTGGGATTGACTTAGCAAGGCGAGGAAACAACTCACTTACACTCACTAATCACTTTTTCTTTTGTATCCCCAGTAGAGTTTCCATCTTGTTGGTGTTTAAAATTGTTATGATTTGAGAAGAAGCCAATATATCTTAAGACTAATATTAGGAGTGGTTAGCTCCAAGTGTGAAAGCTCTGTAAGATAAGTGGACCAACTATAGGGATAAGACTACCCTCTGCACTTCTGGCTCTGCAAAACCAAGGTAGGTACACATAATCCAGACAAAACTCAACTATTTACAACACCTTCTACTTCTGGATTCAAACAACAAACGATGATAAGAAAGTACTAAATGCCAACCAAGCATTCATTGACTCTCCATTACCATGGTGAAATAATAACAAACAACTGTAAATGTAAAGTATTATGTATTGAGTTTGATTAAATATGGGGACAAAATATAGCCAAACCTATCAGACATATATCTCCATAGAATATAATAGTTCTAGATTAGTGCCTTATACATTGGGTAAAATCCTAAATATAATATTGAAAATGAAACAACCTCATGGTATAAACTCAAAGCCATAAAAATAAGATCTCTCAGACTACACACTACAAGATCCTTAAGTAGATAATCCAATAGAATCAATGTAATATTGAAAGAATTTTAATTTGATCTAAGTGTCACCCAAATTTCCCATCCTATCCAGTTTTGGCTACAAGTGGAGTATGTCACACCTCGCCAGTGAACCCAGGAGGACAAGACAACTAACAACTAAGAGATGTGAATTTTTTTTTTTAAAAGAAGTGTTACAAACTAATCTAAGTCCTCTAAGGTTCCCTAACGCCACTATACAAGCATCATAATATAATATATTCACTTATCCATTAAAATATTCTTAATGTGCATTACAAGTTACCCATTAGGGCATTGATGGATTAATCTAAGCTTACTAATTCATTCCTTTACTTTTAACATTAAGTTCCAAGGATAATCCTACCATCACTCGTAACATATCATAACATGCATCTACGTGAGTTATCCTTTACTCAAACTTATGTCATTATGTATACTACTCATTAAGCATTTAGGTGAGAAATAAACATTCAATAGATAAGCAATACCCTATTTACTTTATTATTTCATACGCATTTGAGGTACATAGTAAACATAATACAATAATGAATTCCATAGCTATATTATTCATTGATTCATCAATTGATAATAATTTTGCACAACCTTACATCAACTGATGGCACATTCCTTCATAAATACATTATTTCATACTAAGTCTAAGATCATTTCTTGGATGCCAAAAAGTAATAAAAGATACATGAATAAATACCCTAAACAATTATCTTTTCATATTGATAACACACAATCTTTTCTCTTTCCTTTTACATAGATCTACCCATTCCCTTATACATTACTTTGATTTACATTGATATACATTATATCATCAGATCCAATTAATTCCTTACAAGAGCTTATTATTACAAGAATGCACATGCACAAGTACACCTTTACAAATACAATAAGAAGTCTTCAAAATTGAAAATCTGGAAGGAACGGGATCTAGGAACATCCATCTGACCACGAAAAATACCTCGATATAATAAATATTAACCACCCAACTAGGTGGATCCAAAAAGAGTCCACTCCCCCATGCTAGAAGACAGAGACCAAGGTCCACGCAAGAAGGTAACAACTAGGATACTCCTAAGGTGATGATAACCCTTCCCAGAACATAACACAACTAAAAACACAAGAATATTACAAGGACCAAAAAGGACATAACCAACATTGGTAGGACCTCTAAGCCACAAGCTAGGTGAGTGTCATTTCATATCCCTCACCCCTTGGGTTACCCTAGTACTAGCCACTCTTGGCCCCGACCCCCAAGTAGGCACATGCGGACCTGAACACCTTTCATGAGGACAAGGTTGTTTGATTATGCCATCACAAAGGCACCTTCTCCCACTCACATCCCTAGTATTTACTAGAACTAGAGGTATGTGCAAGGCACAAATTAATCTTGATTAGTGTGTATATCACCCCATTCCTAGTTAATTTATTTAGGTTGTCACTTGATTACATAACTCATAAGTGGGTTACCCAAGTACTAGCCACATAGGGCCCCGACCCCTCACTGAGAGCCACTCACCTAGTGTCCTTAGGCTCCCTACCCAAACAAGTATCAAAAGAACATAAGAGATCCACCTCATAATATAGGAAGACATAAAAATGTCACAACATCAAACAATTGAGTTTAGGAAAGCACTAGTTGTCCTGTATCCTCTGGACAACCCTAACCACAATCAGGTACACAAATAGACAAAAAACATCCACATTGCATCAAATGCATCAAAAAGAGATTCTCAACAATATATTTACATCAAGTACCTCATCCAAACATAAATCATAACACCCTAATATCATTGGATTGGGTTTAGGAGATTATTGATTTTCCCTAGTCCATCGGACATTCCTAAACCCTAATCTGACATTCAAGATGGTAGATAACACATAAGAAGACATCAAAATGTACCAAACATCAAATATTCTAAAAAAACTTATAACCAGTGCCTTCTGGTACCAACTCACACCACAAAACATCATAACAAGATCATGTTGCAAAAAACATGTTGATTGGCTGTCTGGAATTTTCTAAAAGCTTCAAAATCTAGAATCTTTATTTGAACTCTTAGGAGGTTGAAAGGACCTCAAACATCCTGGAAGGTATTACATAAAATGTAACTTAAAGTATAAGGAATTATTTTATGTTTCACCCTAAGGATGAAATCAGACTGAGACCACTAGACTGACCTAGCTCTTATGCATCCAAAATGCACCAGATATACTACTAATAGATAATATCAATGAAACAATAAGTAAAAAATCATATTATATCCTCCTTGGCTGAGTACGGAAACCCTAAACCTCAAAAAAACCCTAAAAACTAAGTCTGATGAAGTCCTATGTAGTTGGTCAATGACGTGCGCAGTTGCGGTCTATTGCTACGTAGTTGGGGTCTTAAGCTACGTAGTTGGTAAGGTCCTACGCACTTGGGCCTACCTCCTATGCACTTGGTCAGACACCTTGTGTAGTTGGGGAAAGACTGTGTTAAGTACAGAAAGTGGGTTGCAGGTTGAGTTTGTGGGAAAAATTGGACATGATGGATGCTTGGTAAGAAGAATTCGAGGAAGACCTAGTTGACATCTCCCAATTTCCCTTCCAAAACATCCCTCACAACCATCTTTCTCTTAATAAACTTGCTCCACTTACCAAAGTCTTAAATGAGGTATACAAAAACATAAGCAGATAACCAGAGAGTATTTCCTACTCGTGCTTGAAGGTTCCTAGAGGCTGCTAAGCACCCTAAGGTACATCAAAAGGAATACCAGTAGGAAATACCAGACTCTGAAGAAACATAAATCATGATAAAATTTCACATAGAAAGAATAATTCATATAACATAAACATCCACCACCTTTCAAGAATTATTTCCCATCCAAAATAATTTGATATATAATGAAGAATAGCATAACAATACACTTTCCAGAAGTTTAATCTGATCTAGAAAAGTAAGAATAAACAATAATACACACACACTCATAACATGGAAAACACATGTGAAGGATCTCCTTTTAGGATAGATCCTACGTGGGTCCTGCGGAGAAATCATTAAGGAAGAAGTTCTTAGAAAACTCCAGCCACTTTCCAAACTCCTTAAGACTCTACCAGCACAAGGTTCTCTTCTGTATATTCCCCAAACCCTCCACCTTTCATTTTCTAGACTAAAATAATGATTTCTATACTATATCACAATAGTATATTTCACAGAAGTTTCCCATTCTTTTCCTTCCATTTCCGGCCACCTCCCCCTTTCTATAGAAGTTTCTCTCATAAATATGATGCAGGAGTAGTTGTACGGGAAAAATCCAACCGGTGCAACCATCCATAACCAAAGGTTGGTTAATAGTTTAGAATCATATTAGTTTTAAAAATAAATTTATCCCAAGATTTAGGTTGTTCATGAGAATGCTTAAGTATTCATTACCATACTTAATTGATTTATTTAAAGGAAGGTTTACTTTTACCCTAGTAAATGTAAGGAAACTCAGGTGCGGAAACAGCTTCCTACGCTAATCTCTGATAGGAAAGTATTATGCAAATTCTTTTAAATCCTTACAACTGAATAGATTCGTTAACTACTTTAACAAAGATATTGCAATCACATACCATGCATACAGAAAACAGAGAATGACACAATGATATACCCT
>MU225107.1:1662058-1672351 GCA_018584345.1 Thuja plicata | reverse complement strand
TGATCTCCTTACACACTATTCAAGATGCCGACACATCAACATTATTTGCAAGAAATACATTTTACAAAACAAATAATAAGAATAGGAATTATCCAAGGTTGAGACACCTTATTCCTAACAGTAAATATATTTACCACCACTAGATTATATTCTAGTTACTTTGACCCTTAAGAGGTAATTAATAATTACCTTGTGGCTCTTTATAGCAACATTGTTTAATTTAATTATAAATACACATAATTATGTAATTCTTTTACTAATATATATATCTATGTGTGTGTGTGTGTATGCACCCATGTGCCTATGTATACATATACCTATATAAACATTATTATTATAGAACATACATTTATGAACATAATTTATAACGCTCAATATTAGGCATTTTAATTCCATAGAATTTACTAATATTAAAACAAACCTTTAATAAGAAATAATGCACTCCATCAAGAATATAATTACTACCCACACAAACCAATACTCATAAAGTCTTGGGGGACACAAAGCTTAAACAATCAAAACTAACATAACATGATCCATCCAACAACATGGTACAAATACAGGAATACCCAACCCAGGAGAAAAGGATCAAAGGCAGGCTCATTCTTACAGGACTTGGTACTATCTCCGTAACAACAACAGTGATCAAGGAATTTGGGGCACGCTCAAACCTGTGAAGCTAGGTGAAGTCGATGCCCAGTATTTGCAAGCATGCATCATAGAGAAGAAATACATGTGCATGGATATACCTATAAAAGAAGACACTGCAGACAGATGACCAAGATCGATACATTGTTAGAATAGTCCCAGAAGATAACTGAGAGGGGGGGTGAATCAATTATCAGTAACTTTATTCTCTTACTTCCTTAACTTCATAATACAACAAAGTAAATGCTTAATCAGATAACATAGTACACAACACACAATTTGATTACGAGGAAACCAAATGGTAAAAACCCCGGTGGGAATTAGCACCCACAATAAACTATACTTGTTTGTAGTAATCCCTATTAGAAGATATTTCAACCCTGTTAGGAGTTGTACATTACAATGCAATAAGTATAGAGACCTGGTTAAGGGTTGGATCCTGTTAGGAGTCTTTTACAAATAACCCTGTTAGGGGTGGTGGACTCACTATCCAAAAGCTCACTGCTTGATGATAAAGGCTACAACCTTATGTATAACAGATATGCACTATATCTAATGATGAACTATAGAGTAGACCTTCTATCTTGATCATTTCTAGTGTATTACAATCCTTTACTTCTTCTTCACATAGACTCTTGATGAATGAACCACATCTTATCTTCTGCTTTGTACATCTTCTATCTCTTTTCGTATCATTCACACTTAGCATTCACAAATGAACTACTATAAGTATCTTCTCCAAATTAGAAGGTCATTTTGGCTCTTAGAAAAACTTCAACAAAATCTTAGTCAGCTTAACTAAGCACGCAAGCATAATTACAACCGCGCAAGTCAAATTGAACAGATGCGACGCTTCACTGAGTTGGCTTCACCAAATCAACTCAAACAACACAATCTAGATGTAATATGATAGGCGCATTTAACCAAAGATAGTTAACTCATAACTAACCATGAATATACACATGCATATCCTGAAGATAGGTGCAACTCAAGAAACACGTTATATATGTCGACCCTAAACGGTTACACATCCAGAACTATAACTACAAATAATAGAATTACATAACTTTACTAAAACATCATATCTGGGTCTGCATGTATGAACATAATATGATATACATGTCAACAACATGTATCTATCTATGCATGTCTTCATGTCATCATTCTGATAAGTACATACAAAATTACTACTATATATTATATGTTGTCATCAATGACAAACATACAATCAATCAACTGCTTAGAATAAAATCTCCAGAAATCTCCCCCTTTGACATTGATGGAAACATATGATATAAAAACATCTTCTGTTCATGGTGTCCTCTTTCTTTTACAATCTTCTCAATATCCTCATCAAAGATTTCTCTAAACTGCTGCAGTCCTCTGACTGTGTTTTTGTTCCATGTATATACTCCCCCAGAGTATAAGCTCCCCCTTAGTACATATTATCCCTTATTATATACTCCCCCTTTGACATCAATGGCAAAGGGTGCCATAAACCATTAGGCATGGGTACTGCTCCAGAAGTAGAGTAGTCAACCATTCATCAGTCACTTGATGACTGATGTTCTTGTTGCTTCTTCTAAATAGACTCAGGAGAGGGAATGACTCCCAACTTCTCCCTGAGGTACTCAAAAGTATCCTTTGATAAGGGCTTTGTGAAAATATCTTCCAACTGTTCTTTGGTGCTCACATAGTCCAATTTAACTTCTTTGTCTGCAACCTTTTCTCTTAAGAAATGATACTTGATCTCTATGTGTTTTGTCTTTGCATGCATCACAGGGTTCTTAGACATGTTGATAGTGATATTATTGTCATAGTGAATAAAAATAGGATAATCAACCTGAATGCCAGATTCTTTAACCATCTACTTGATCCAAACCATGGTTGAACAATTCAGTGCTGCTACAACATATTCAGCTTCAGCTGTTGACTGAGAAATACAATTTTGCTTCTTGCTTATCAAAGAAACCAACCTATTTCCAAGAAATACTGCTCCTCCTGAAGTTCTCTTCTTGTCATCAATACAACCTTCCCAATCTACATCAGTATACACATGAATTTGTACATTCTCTGATTTAGGATACCATAAACCATAGTATATAATTTCCTTTAGATATCTGAATATCCTCTTGATTTCCATTAGGTGATTTTGCTTGGGTTCAACTGCAAATCTTCCAACAATGCCGACTGCATTAGATATGTCAGGTCTAGATTGAGTTAGATAAATGAGTTTACCAATCATAGATTTGTACAATGTCTTATCAACTACTGTGGAATCATCATCTTTTGAAAGCTTTCTTCTTGTTATCATGGGAGTGCATACTGGCTTACAATCATCCATCTAAAAAGTCTTCAGTATTTCCTTCACATATTTAGACTGATTAATGAATATACCTTTATCTGTTTGCTTAACATTCAGTCCCAAAAATTATTTTATAGGACCAATCATACTCATTTCAAATTCATTTTGTATTTCTTTTTCAAATGTTTTACTGAGCTTTTCATTACCCCCAAAGATAATGTCATCAACAAATATAGCAACTAATAATAATCCATCAGGTGTTTCTCTTATGAATAGGTTATAATCTGCTTCTCCTTTCTTGAATCCAATATTGGTAAGATAACCATCAAGTCTCTCTTGGGGCCTGTTTAAGACCATAGAGTGCTTTCTTCAATCTGCATACCATGTCTGGTTTATCTGAAAGATTAAATCCTTCCATCTGTTCTATGTAAACTTCTTCATTCAAGTCACCATTCAAAAAAGAAGATTTTACATCCATTTGATAAACTTTAGTCTTTGAATGTTGTGTATGCCAAAAAAAACTTAATGGCTTCCAGTATGCTCACAGGGGAAAATGTATCAGTGCAGTCTATTCCTTCTCTTTGTACATATCCTTTACATACTAGTCTTGCTTTGTTTCTTACTACTGTACTATCTTCATTCATCTTGTTTCTGAATACCCATTTTGTTCCAATCATATTTTTGTCACTGGGTCTAGGGACCAATTCCCATGTATCATTTTTGACTATCTGATCTAATTCTTCTTTCATTGCATTCTTCCAATCAGAATCATTACAAGCATCTTCAACACTTAAATGTTCAATCTGTGAAAGTAAACATACCTCTTCATCCATTGCTAGACTTTTTGCTTTTGATCTGGTCAAAACACTGTTGCTCTGATCTCCAATGATATCATCTTTAGAGTGGTATCTAGATGTGAATTTTGGAACCTTATGTGTGTCTTCTTCTTCTGTAATCTGTGATTCTTCTCTACTTGATTCAGGGTCATTACATGAGACATCAATGCAATCAAATATTTCTTCAATAACAGTATCTTTGCTGCTAGGCCTGGGTTCATCTTCAATCATAGGTGCATATTCATAGTATCTTTCTTGAATCATAAACTTCTCATAAATTTTTACATGAGTACTTTCAATTATCTTTTTCAATCTCAAATTGAAACATCTATATGCTTTGATTTTTGTAGAGTAACCAAGGAAAATACCTTCATCACTTCTAGCATCAAAATTACCAACACCATCATCTCTCTTGATGTAGCACTTGCTACCAAAGATTCTGAAATATTTTACTGTAGGTATACTTCCAAATCAAAGTTCATAAGGTGTCTTATCTGCGCTTGGCCTCAATTGAGTTCTGTTGATAGTATAGACTATTGTGTTTACTGCATCTCTCCAATATGTATGCACAACTTTTCCTTCAATCATCATAGTGCACACTTTATCAAGTATGATCATGTTCCTCCTTTCTTCTATCCCATTCTATTGAGGGGTTCTAGGTGCACTTAACTATCTTTTAATTCTATGTTCTTCACAGTAGTCATAAAACTGATCAGATGTGAACTCTCCTCCTCTATCTGATCTCAAACATTTCAGTTTTAATCTAGATTCATTCTCAACCTTAGCTTTGAATATTTTGAACTTATCAAAGGCTTCAAACTTCTCCCTTAAGAACACAACCCACATCATCCTACAAAAATCATCAACAAACAAAATAAAATACCTTTCTCCATAGTATGATCTTGTTTGGGTAGGACCATACAAATCTGTATGTACTAGGTCCAATTTGCTCTCAACTAAGTTCTGCTTGCTTCTGAAGGAACTCCTTACATGCTTTCCCATAACACATTCCCTGCATATTGTGTCAACTAGTCTTGCAATACTAGGAAGGGCTCTGACTGCCTTAACATTACTGATCTTTACTATATTATCAAAATTGATATGACAAAATCTCTTGTGCCATAGCCAACTATCATCCACCTTTGCAAAAAAATAACTTACATCATAATTGAGCTGAAAAATATTACCTTTTGTTTTGGAGCCTGATGCAATCATGTCTCCATCCTTGTTGTTGATGATGCACTTGTTGTCTTTGAACTCCAAATGATAGCCTTTGTCAAGTAGCTGTCCAACACTTAGAAAGTTATGATGTAATCCATCAACATATAGAACATCATCAGTCTTGTTCTTTCCATCCAAAGTGATAGAACCTCTGCCTATGATAGGTTTAGGAGTGTTATCTCCAAATCTAACCATACCACCTTTGTATTTTTTTAGATGAATGAATCTATCTTTGTCACATGTCATATGATGAGAGCATCCACTGTCAATAATCCAATCAGTTCTGATGTCTGCTTTGGAAATTAGGGCTAGCTCTTGTTCTTCCTTTTCATCTACAATGTCCATTTTCTTCACCAATCTTTCCATGTCTCTAAGGGAAATGAATCCAATTTCATTTTCTCCTGAATCTTCATCGGTTACACCTTCTTTAGCATGATAACATTCCTTCTTATATTTAGGTTTATAATCAGATCTGAACTTCTTGACTCTTGTGGGACACTTAGATGCAAATCGACCAATCTTATTACATGAAAAGAATTTAAATGGAAGTTGTCCTTCATATTTTCCTTTTCCTTTCTTTTCTCTTCTAGAAATCATAGCAATGATTTCTTCAAGTTCTTCATCAACTTATTTTTCTTATTATGACTAGAAATGTGTAAGGGTTTCTTACCATGGACTGAGGCTTTGAAAGCTGTTTCACTTTTAGGTTCAGTCTTCAATCTTGATATCTCAAATGCAGAGATTTTGCTGATTAGGGTCTCTCTTTTGAAGTCTTGTGAGAATTGCATGGTTTCCTCTAGAATACTGATCTTGATTTCATAGTCTGATGTCAAAGTAGTTACTAGCTTGTCCATTATATCTTCTTCTGATATTTCTCCACCATTGTTTCTGATTCCAAAGACTACTTCATTTATTATTTGATTGTAGGCTCTAATGCTTTCTTCGGGTAACATCTCAAGACTGTTGTATTTATTTTTCCATGTCTTCCTATGTGCATTCTTTGATTGAACATCTCCTTCAAACATGTCTTCTAGATACTTCCATATGGTATAGGTTCTATCAATTTTCTTGATCTTAGAAAATTCACTGTCAGATAAGGCGCCGATTAGGGCTTCTTTGGCAATTACATTATTGGTAAATATTTCCTTTTGTCTATTAGTAGCATCATCCTTTGCAAGGTCTTTCAGAGATGGAATTACAACTTCTTGTGTGGCAATTTCAAAGATCTCAAAGCCAACACACTGTAGATGTGTTATCATTTTGTTTTTCCAATCCAGATAATTTTCTCCATTGAACTTAGGGATTTATTTTCTGAAGTAAGACATCTGATCTACCTTAAGCTATTAGGCTTCTTCTCCAAGGCACTTGACTCTGATACCAATTGTTAGAATAGTCCCATAAGATAACTGAGAGTGGGGGGGGGGTGAATCGATTATCAGTAACTTTAGTTCTTTTACTTCCTTAACTTCATAATACAACAAAGTAAATGCTTAATCAGATAACACAGTACACAACACATAATTTGATTATGGGGAAACCAAATGGTAAAAACCCCGGTGGGAATTAGCACCCACACTAAACTATACTTGTTTGTAGTAATCCCTGTTAGAAGATATTTCAACCCTGTTAGGAGTTGTACATTACAATGCAATAAGTATAGAGACCTGGTTAAGGGTCGGACCCTGTTAGGATTATTTTACAAATAACCCTGTTAGGGGTGGTAGACTCAATGTCCAAAAGTTTACTGCTTGATGATGAAGGCTACAACCTTTTGTATAACAGATATGCACTATATTTGATGATGAACTGTAGAGTAGATGTGCTATCTTGATTAGTTCCAGTGTATTACAATCCTTTACTTCTTCTTCACATAGACTCTTGATGAATGAACCACATCTTATCTTCTACTCTGTACATCTTCTATCTCTTTTCATATCATTCACACTTAGCATTCAAAAATGAACTACTATAAGTATCTTCTCCAAATTAGAAGGTCATTTCGGCTCTTAGAAACACTTCAACAACATCTTAGTCAACTTAACTAAGTACGCAAGAATAATTACAACCGTGCAAGTCAAACTGAACAGACGCGATGCTTCACTGAGTCGGCTTCACCAAATCAACTCAAACAACACGATCTTGATGTAATATGATAGGCGCATTTATCCAAAGATAGTTAACTCATAACTAACCATGAATATACACATGCATATCCTGAAGATAGGCGCAACTCAAGAAACACGTTATATACATCATCCCTAAACGGTTACACATCCAGAACTATAACTGCAAATAACAGAATTACATAACTTTATTGAAACATCATATCTGGGTCTGCGTGTATGAACATAACATGATATACATGTCAAAAAAATGTATCTATCCATGAAAGTCTTCATGTCATCATTATGATAAGTACATACAGAATTACTACTATGTATTATATGTTGTCATCAATGACAAACATACAATTAATCAACTGCTCAGAATCAAATCTCCAACATACATTGTGTGGAGCTCAACTATGTGAGTAACTAGGACTTCATCCTAAATCATGAAGACACATCATGTATACAAACACACACACACAAAGCATGTAGCATCATCATAATAAAGGTTAGAATCTTGAGCATTGAGTTAGTCTATAATCACTACTAATAATAAATCAACATAATCATGAGAAATATCTTAAATCATTAAGTGAGATACAAGATTCCTCAAAAGTAACCTTAATAGAAGAAAGTATAAATAACCACACACACACACACACACACACACACACACACACATATATATATATACACATATATCAAGTACATATAATTTCACATCCTAAATGTATTCAGAAAGGTCTTGAAGGTCCTTAATACATACATGGAGATAAACACATACACAAATTATACCTTTAGACAATATGTCTGATATTAGAATCCTCAGGTACAAGCTCATGGAACCATTATAGAAAAACTATAGGAATAGATTAAACAAGTATTAAGTTGTAAGAAAACATCAAAAGATCTTACTTCATAAAAAAGCACAAAAATTGTATTAGGGTTAGAGGGGTATTACATCCCCCCCCTTAAATTCAAATTACTCCTCGAAGTTAGAAGAGATAAAATGACCTATATGTAAGTTGTAAATTATTTCCAACATAATTGTAATATTACTTCTCTAAAACCTAATTTAATGATTGCACACATACGCCTCCTATCAAGAGATTTAGTAAATTATATCTTATTACAATTTGAGTGCAAATTACTCAGTTCCAATAGTAAAATACTTTCAAAATAATGACCCATGTGATTCCTACACTTATGCAGTAAGTTGTCAACAAGATATTTTTCCCTTTTGAGACACAATCTTATCCTACCCAATACAAAATATGAGACTTTATTACAAATAGGGTTCTACAATTTCTGTTCCTTACCAACTTTGCATGTCAAACACAGGGGGGTATACAACATTTATATTTATTATGTTCATGAAGGTAATATATCAAACAATTGTTACTTACCTTTGCAATAATAAAACTAAAAAATTCCATATACTTAGCATTTGTAGTAAATCACAATTTTATAAGAAATCTTTTAGAAGACATTAAACAACCTCTTTTAGCAAGTAAATAGTATTCTTTTTCATCAAGATGTAAATATACTTCCAATACTTAGTACACATACACATTTACAATACATATATTCTAAGTCATCTTTCATAATAATTGTAGGGTTTGATTTCCAAAAAAAACACATTTACACCTGTAGAGGAGATCTAATCAATTTCCAATTTATTGCACCATTAATCATTAAGCTAGGGACCCTTCTCAAAGCTTACTAGTTGTATTTACATGTTTCCTAAATTTGCATGTCAGGTAGTTTCCATATAACATGTAGTTAATGTCCAACAACAATGTAAAAGAGTTCCTTCAAGTTCTATATTTCATAATGATTATAGATCCATCAAGAGAAGAAGCACATGATTCCTACTACTATCTTCATAACCACAAAATTTAAATCAATAACATTAACTAATGTACATAAATTTAATTTCTACCCTTTACCTATTTGTAACATTACCCTTATACACTTTAAACTTTTGAGATAGCCCCATATCCAAGTAGAAATTGAGTAGCATACATAACAATATTCTTATAGAATTTATTTGCCACAAAAATTTCTTATTCATATTCAATCAATCACTTAATGTTTTTAATTACTACTAAGTTGTTGATCACAATGTATATAAACCTTGAATTTGTTTCCATAATACTAATCTAGGATCCTAACCACTCACTAGTCATCTAGAAAGACATATATTTAATAAAAACAAATTCCCTCATTAGTATAGATAATCCATTGTCATACATACTCTTCCGTATACTTTATTGATTATGTTAGCTTAACTCATTTTCTATAAAAAAAATTAACATGGCATGCAGAAAAGGATATAACTTCTTACCAAAATAGGGATGGAATTTCTTCTTCCAAAATGCAAATGTGAATTATAGCCTATGATAAAACCTTGGGGACATAGGTCCTTTACCCAAGGGTTTCCTAATTACATGTTTACAAATTTTCCTGATATATTATTTTCTTGTCTAAACAATTTTAGTCCTTCAAAACTTATTTCTTAAAAGGGAAGAGAGAGACAGAGAGAAATACACATGGAACTAAATTATTGGTTCCTTACCTTTCAAGTTCCTACTTCAAGAAGTCATAAGAGAGGGGAAAGAGAGAGATAATTAAAATTGTTATTATATATCAACTACCTATCACAACCTTGGTCACTCATGTGCCCTAGTTTCTCCTTTCACACAATGATCTATGCTACCACTCTCTTTCATCTTTTGTCAATAATAAGAGGGAAAATTCATTTTTCAAATTTTTTAACCAAGACATGACACCACATTTTTCACTTCTTTCCTACGTGCAATTTATTAGCCATGTAATTTTATTTTTACCATTTCAGTCCTATAAGAATAAAATAAAGTACTACCACAATCATTTCTTTCTTCACATAAAGGTGCAAAAGCAATTCCTTTCTAAGATACCTTGAGTGGGATAAATAGAATTCAACTGAGCATTTGTAAGAAGATAGAGTGCACAAAATTTCCAATAAAATATATTATAGGTAGGTGTTAATGTTTGTAGCTTCAGTCATATGATCATTAAAATATATATAATACATGTTGATTAATAATAATATATTATATATGTTATATTATTATTAATCATATGAAATTTAATATTTAATATTAAATTATTATATTATTCTTAATTAATAATT
>MU225107.1:1641862-1655373 GCA_018584345.1 Thuja plicata | reverse complement strand
TAAGAATTGTCAAAAAGGTAAGATGACAAAGTCTAGTTTCAAAAGAAAAACCCATACATCTGATGCCATTCTAGAATTAGTCCATACTAACCTATGTGGACCTATGAGAACAAAGAGTTATTATGGATATAGATATTTTATTCTCTTTGTTGATGATTACTCTAGAATGATGACAGTCATGTTTCTAAAAGATAAATATGAAGCATTTAAGATGTTTAAATGGTATAAGGCAATGGTATAGAAACAAATTTGTAAAGAATTAAAATGCTTAAGATCAGATAGAGGAAGGGAATTTATTTCAGATGAAGTCACTAACTTTTGTAATGAGCATGGATTTAGAAGACATGTCTCTACACTGAGAACACCACAACAAAATGGAATTGCTGAGAGAAGGAACAGATCCATAGTGGATTGTGCAAGGACACTGATGATAGAGAAAGGAATTACCCAAATCTTCTAGAGGGAAGATGTTAGTATTGTTGTTTACACATTGAACAAAGTACAATTGAAGAAAGACACAAAGAAGACACCTTATGAGCTATGGTATGGATACAAAGAGAATGTGAGTTATTTCAAAAATTTTGGTAGTCAATGTTATATCTTAAAAGATGATAGAAATGGAAAACTTGACTCCAAGAGTGATGAAGGAATATTTCTGGGGTATTCCACCAAGAGCAAGGCTTATAAGTGTCTAAATAAAGCCTCTAACAAAATTGTTGAAAGTGCAAATGTAAAGATAGATGAATTTGCTTACAATGAGAAATAGGTTTTCTTACAACGACTACAATAGGTTTTCTTACAATGAGAAACATGACACTCTACCCCACCAAATATGCAGAGCTCTTGAGCAACATATCATTGCACCTAAGCATCAGGCTGTAAATACCGACGATAAGAATATTGCTTAAGATGATGCACAAAGTGATGAAGAACATAATGATGATGAAGCTGATAGACAAAGAGTTGAACCCGCACTTTCTAGATATGTCAGAAGGAACCATCCACAGAACTAGATCATTGGAGATAAGAAGGCCAGTATGAGAACTAAAAGTAAGTCTCTAAATACAAGATGTCTTATTTTTTATTATGAGCCAAAATATGTCAATGTTGCACTAGATAGTGATGAATGGATTAGTGTTATGAATGAAGAGATTGAGTAGATAGAGAAAAACAAGACATGGACACTTGTACCAAGACCAGATGAGAAGAATGTCATCGGTACAACATGGATATTTAGGATTAAACTAAATGAGAATGGAGAAGTCACCAGAAATAAAGAAAGACTAGTATGTAAGGGGTATGTACAAGAAGAAGGGATTGACTATTGACAAACCTTTGCACCCGTTGCTAGGCTAGAAGGAGTAAGAATACTGCTTGCTTATGCTGCATGTAAAGGATTTAAGGTATATCAAATGGATGTCAAGTCTGCATTCCTAAATGGAATACTTGAAGAAGAGGTATACATTGAACAATTAGAAAGGTTTGTTGATGCATACAAGAGGGACATGGTATGTAGACTTCACAAAGCCCTGTATGGATTGAAGCAAGCACCTCGAGTCTGGTATGAAAGACTTCATTCCTATCTTATAAGTATTGGATTTGTAAGGACTAGTGAAAACAATAATCTTTATTTAAAGGAAGATTTTGATGCTAACATTTTGATTGCTGAGATATTTGTTGATGACATCATATTTGGAGGCAATGATATGCTATGCAAATCATTTGCAAATGAAATGAGTAAAGAATTTGAGATGTCTATGTTTGGAGAGATCAAGTTCTTTCTTGGTATGTAGATCATGCAACAAGATGAAGGTATTTTCATTACACAATCCAAGTACATAAAAGAATTACTGAAAATATTCAAGATGGAAGAGTCCAAAGTAGTTGGAACATCGATGGAAATTGGATGTAAGCTAAAAAAGGAGGACAAGTCATCAGAGGTAAATCAGAATTTGTATAGATCTATGATTGGAAAACTCATGTATGTTGTGCATACTAGACCAGATATTGCACATGCAGTAGGAATAGTTTCTAGATTTTCAGCTAATCCCAGGGAATCACATATGACTAATATGAAAAGAATTCTAATATATCTAAAGAATACCAAGGAATATGGCTTATGGTATAAGAGAGAAGGAAAATTTGAACTTAAGGTCTTTACCGACGCTGATTAGGCTGGAAATACTGATGACCAAAAGAGCACAACTGGAGGAGCATTTTTTATGGGTGACAAACTTGTCACATGGATCAACAAGAAGCAAGGATGAATCTCTTAGTTTACTATGATAATTATCTACTGTGATAATACAAGTGCAATAAACATTTCCAAGAATCTAGTCATGCATGCTTAAACAAAGAATATTGCCATCAAGTATCATTATTTGAGAGAACAAGTTCAAGCAAAGGAGGTGGTACTTGAGTATTTGCAATCAAAGGAACAATTGGCCGATATCTTCACCAAGCCATTGCCCAAGGATGCATTTGAGTACTTGAGAAAAATACTAGGGGTCAAACCCTTGTCTACTGGTAAGTAAATGACTAGAAGGTTGCATCGGCCTGTATATTATCAGAATATCATTCATATTGATGAAAGCAGAGAGATGGACTTCAAAGATAAATCTATACACAACAAGGTATTTATCTACTCTGAGCACTAGAGTTATTACCTATGGATTGGAAAATTCAAGGAGTATATTATGGATAGAAAGGATTTGTTTGACATTTCTGACAAATATTTGTTTGAAAAGATGTTTGATTGGCATTGCTGTCAAAGGGAGAGAGATATCTCATTATCATACTGATAAAGGGAGAGATTATATCCATTATCACCTCAAGGAATCCATGGGAAAGGTTATACAAAGGGAGAGTACATACAAAAGGAAGAAAGGAATACTGACAAGAGACATCAAAAGAAAGAGGAACAGTGAAAGGGAGAGAGTTTGACATAGAAGGAGAACGCATCACATCAGAGAAAGAAAGATTCTACATCTATCTAGTGAAGGGATTGAAGACATAAAGAAAGCTGGAAGAATCAAAACTAAGCTAGTTGAGGTTACCAAAAGCCAGACATTTGTAATTGTTACATTAGGAAAGCATGATGAAATTGTATATTTCATATTGTATTAGCAATAGTATAGTATGATAATGTAGTATGTTGCCATCAATGCCAAAGGGAGAGATTGATGACATGTAGTTGATTGAATGTTTGAAGATGTTAAGTTGATGATCATGCAAGGCATTAAATCAGTTAATATATTGTATTTTCATTGATGTCAACTTCATATAATCTGTATGGTCATAGACATACTGCCAAAGAATTCAAA
The DNA here is from genome assembly GCA_018584345.1 of Thuja plicata. Taxonomy (NCBI): domain Eukaryota; kingdom Viridiplantae; phylum Streptophyta; class Pinopsida; order Cupressales; family Cupressaceae; genus Thuja; species Thuja plicata. The sequence continues at coordinate 1,652,050 of MU225107.1, read as the reverse complement.
GAACCAATGAATCAAAGGTTATGCTATCAGTAATGCATATAAGTCAAGTATTCACTAAGTGACTGTATACACTGACGGAGTGCACACCAATGGTCAGAGTAGAAGAACAAAGTCACAGTGTTACTAGATGAGAAAATTCATAGTATTACTGACAAGAAAAGTTGCAGTGTTGCCCGACAAGGACAACACAGTGTAACCCGACGAACAAAATTACAGTATTGCCCAACAGAAAAGAGAAGGATGGAGATCCCGATGACAATTGAATTCACACCAATGGAATAGTCAGTTATCACCGATGACTAAATGAAGTGTTGACCGATAGAACAGAGAGTTCAAAAATGACAAAATGCTTAGCTGTAAAGAGATAAAAATAGACTTAACAGATAACTTATCATTGTTTTAAACATCTAGATAAAGCCAAAGATAAGTAATTGATTTAAAGCTAATTTGTCCAATTGGCAAGAAGATCTCTTTGAGATAAAACTGGAGTTTGCTTTAAAATCTAATTGGTGAGAATTATGGATCACGCCAAGAATCAAGAAAGCCAAGAAAAGGTAAAACATGTCTATAAAAAAACAAACCCAATTAATTACAAAGTGTGTGTGTGAAATAGAGAAGAGGAAGGATGCTAAAGAAAATCTGAAGGAGAAGAAAGTATTCATTCATCCCCAATCAACAAGCTGGAAAAAGAGCTAGATTCTACAGACACCAACAAACAGTGAAATAACGTCACAGAGAAGAACAGTGTGGAGCAAGGTATAGAATTGATTATATTGATCAGAGAGGTAATGGAATTACAATAGATCTAAAAATCTTCAATTGGGTTGTATGTATGAACAGATCATTAGTGTTTCAATTTAAGCGTTGAAGCATCAAGTCTCTTAACTGAACAAGACTTAAAAGTCTTTTACAATTGAGATACATCCCAAGGACTATCAAAAAGTTTGATCATAAAAGTAGCATTGGATATTCCCAATACCTATTGATAGGCCAAGTGTGTGTTTGATCAAGGATGGTAGCATTAGATGCCAGATATTGGGTGACAAACTATCTTTTAAATCCTCTAACAAGGTCACACCTAACAGTGTGTTTGTAACCTTTTAATAGGGTTGGCTCCTAACAGAGCTCACTTCAGAAGAGTGAAAATTTGGGGTACTGGTCCCAGTGGTTTTTCCCTTAACAGGGTTTCCATGTTAAAAATCCACGTGTTATGTGTTAATGCTTTATTACTTTACTGTTTTACATTTCACATATGCAATTCTGGATTGATTAGTATACTCTGCATATTTATTGTGCTTCGGTAAATAGTTGACTACTTATCGGTAATAATACAGATGAAAGATTTACAAAGCAATTTGACAAGTAGAAAATTGATATAAGTATTTCAAGGCATTCATCTTGTAGGAAAGAAGATAACTAGAGGCATAATTTATGGTTATAATTTTTAAGGGTTGATTTAAGGATTAAATTTTAAGGCCACTGATTCACCACCCCCCCTCTCAGTTATTACTCACAATAGTAAACATAATACATATTTGAAATCCAGAGCTATATTATTCATTGATTCATCAATTCATAATAATTTTCCACAACCTTATATCAAGAGATTGCACATTCCTTCATAAATACATTATTTCATACTAAGTCTAAGATCATTTCTTGGATGCCAAAAAGTAATAAAATATACATGAATAAATACCCTAAACAATTATCTTTTCATATTGATAACATATAATATTTTCCCTTTCCTTTTACCTAGATCTACCCATTACCTTATACATTTCTTTGATTTACATTGATATACATCATATCATCAGATCCAATTAATTCCTTACAAGAGATTATTATTGCAAGAATACACATGCATAAGTACACCTTTACAAATATAATAAGAATTTTTCAAAACTAAAGATATGGAAGGAACAGGATCCAAGAACATTCATCTGACCATGAACAGTACCCCGATATAATAAGGATTAACCACCCAACCACGTGGATCCAAAAAGAGTCCACTTCCCTGTGCTAGGAGACAGAGACCAAGGTCTACGCAAGAAGATAACAACTAGGATACTCCTAAGGTGATGATAACCCTTCCCAAAACATAACACAATTGAAAACACAAGATCACAAGGACCAAAAAGGACATAACCAACATTGGTAGGAACTCTAAGCTACATGATAGGTGAGTTTCATCGTATAGCCCTCACCCCTTGGGTTACCCTGGTAGTAGCCACTCTTGGCCCCGACCCCCAATTAGGCACATGCAGAACTGAACACCTTTCATGAGGACAAGGTTGTTTAATCATACCATCACAAAGGCAATTCTCCCACTCCTATCCATAGTCTTTACTAGCACTAGTGGCATGGGCGAGGCACAAATTAATCTTGATTAGTGTGTATTTCACCCCATTCCCAGTTAATTTATTTAGGGTATAACTTGATTACATAACTCATTAGTGGGTTACCTTGGTACTAGCCACTTAGGGCCCCAGCCCCTTACTAAGAGCCACTCACCTAGTGTCCTTAGGTTCCCTACCCAAACAAGTATCAAAAGCACATAAAAAATCCACCTCATAATATAGGAAAACATAACAATGTCACAACATCAAACAATTGAGTTTAGGAAAGCACAAGTTGTCCTGAATCCTCTGGACAACCCTAACCACAATCAGGTACAAAGATGCATAAAAATCATCTACATTCCATCAAATACATCAAAAAGAGATTCTCAACAACATATTTACATCAAGTACCTCATCCCAACATAAATCATAACACCCTAACATCATTGGATTGGGTTTAGGAGATTATTGATTGTCCCTAGTCCATCGAACATTCCTAAACCCTAATCCAAAATTCAAGATGGTAGATAACACATAAGAAGACATGAAAATGTACCAAACATCAAATATTCTACAAAACCATATAACCAGTGCCTTCTGGTACCAACTCACACCACAAAACATCATAACAAGATCATGTTGCAGAAAACATGTTGATTCCTAAAATTTGACTAAGTCTAAAATTTTCTAAACCCTTCAAAATATAGAATCTTTATTTGAACTCCTAGGAGGTTGAAACCACTCTCAAACATCCTAGAAGGTATTACATAAAATGTAACTTAAATTATAAGGAATTGTTTTATGTTTCTCCCCGAGGTTGAAATCGGACTAAGACCACCAGACTGACCTAGCTCTTATGCATCCAAAATGCACCAGATATACTACTAATAGACCAAATCAGTGAAACAATAATTCAAACATCAAATTACATCCTCCTTGGATTAGTATGCAAACCCTAAAACTCAGAAAAACCCTAAAAATTGAGTCTGATGAAGTCCTACGCAGTTTGTAAGTGACCTGCATAGTTGGGGTCTCAAGTTGCACAGTTGGTAAGTTCCTATGCACTTGGCCCTACTTCCTACGTAGTTGGTCACACAACCTGCACAATTGGTGCCCATAACTATGCAGTTGGGGAAAGACTATGTTAAGTATAGAAAGTGGGTTGCAGGTTGAGTTTGCGGGAAAAAATGGAGATGATGGATGCTTGGTAAGAAGAATCTGAGGAAGAACCAGTTGAAATATCCCAATTTACCTTCCAAAACATCCCTCACAACCATATTTTTCTCAAAATAAACATGTTCCACTTACCGAAGTCTTAAATGAGGTATACAAAAACATAAGCAGAAAACATAAGGTTTTAACTAGAGAGTATTTCCTACTCATGCTTGAAGGTTCCTAGATGGTGCTAAACACCCTAAGGTACATCAAAAGGAATACCAATAGGAAACACCAGACTCCCAAACAACATAAAGAATGATTAAATTTCATATAGAAAGAATAATTCATATAACATAAACATCCACCACCTTTCAAGAATGATTTCCCATCCAAAATAATCTGATATATAATGAAGAATAGCATAACAATAAACTTTCTAGAAGTTTAATCTGATCTAGAAAGGTAAGAATAAACAATAATATACACACATTCATAACATGGCAAACACATGTGAAGGATCTATTGGAATTATATTGAGATGATGTACAGAGAGGGGAGGGGTGAATTAGTACCTCTAAAACTTTTCATGGTTAGCCCATTAACCCTTGATGATCAGTTTATAAATTATCTTATCTAATTTTTCATCTTTCTTTATGCATATGCAATCATATCATAAATTATTTAGTATGTAATCATAACAAAAACATTCATGAAAATAGATAACACATGACACAAGATATGATATCGCAGAAAACTCCTGTTAAGGAAGTAAAAACTATGGTGGGGATTGTTACCCACAAAAATTCACTATCTACAGAGAAGAAGGGGCTGGTTAAGGCTTACAATTGGTCACTTCTGATGACCTGCCCTGTTAGGAGTATTACAGTGGAGACCTGTTAAGATCTACTTCATTTGAAGCTTTAGCAACATTGTTAAGTGTGCACTCTGTTAAGAGATTTGGAAAGAACGGTTAAGTCCACCTTCTACAAAAGGATTTTAGATGTGATGCACTTGTTAGAATGCAACTACATAAGTCTTTGATCTGATGATATGTGCAATCTTCAATTGCTGATAACAGACCCTATAAAGCTTCATACATATAAGTAATCATCCTTCCATGATTGAATAATACCTTTATTTGCTTGTTGATAGCCTCTATGTGTTCTTGACAACTGATGTATTCTATTTCTGAACTTTGCATGAATTCTGCCTTCTTCTCCTTAGATTCTCTTCATGGCTATTAATAATAAGAATTCATTCTTTCACAATTGAGTATGAACATCTATTTATACTAATTTAGGTTCAATTCTTGATTCATGCATCGCAAGTTAACTTTAGATCCAAGGTTTACAACTTGACCTTGATCTTGAGTTAGATATGATTTAGATCAGTTAGGATGCTTTAAAGCATTTACATTAAGCTTGCATGACCATCAAATTATGATTTAAAATAAAATAAAACTCTATAAATAGAATTACATTACTTTATCCATCGTGTAAAAATCAAATCCACAATTTGCGGGTTCTTTATCTGTCTATCGGTTCTAACGGTCAGTTTTCTTGGTCGTTGGTGTTCCTTTCTTAAACTTGTCATCGGGTATGCCTTTTCTGTTCCTTTCGGGTTAGTTCTAAAAATTTTGTCGTCGGTGATGCTTATGGTCACCGATGATGCTTGTCACTTTTATACTTAGCATTTTTCATGACATGTGTGTTCTGTCGGGTATGCTTTGGTATTCGTCGATAATGCTTGTAATCTTCTGGTGATGCTTGTAATCTATCAGTGATTCTTGTAGTCTGGCGGTAATGCTTTAGTCTGTTGATGATCTCTGCCAATGTTTTTCACTAAGTGTACTAATGGAAAAATAATGTCATCAATCTCCCCCTTTGACATTAGTATCAAAAACATTACATGTGCAACATACTGAGTGTATTAGTATGTACACCTATGTATACTTCTTCCTTAAGTCATTTGAATGACTCCCCCTATGTATATGCCGGTAAGTGTAAGTATATATACATATCCTTATGTATTTTGTTTTCCCTTTTTTTGATATATATATTGTACATAACTATATACATTTCCTTTCCTCCTTTTTTGATTCTAAAGGCAAAGGTACTTATAGCTTTTCAAAAAGGTGGGAATGTGAGGACTTGATTTCCTCCATCATCTTTTCCCATTTCTCCTTCAACATTTCTAGAGCCATGTGCTCCAGTGAAATCCATACATGTATGTCATAGAATCTATCTACTACAGACATCTCAGGGGTTGCTATCATATTTCTAGCATCAGAAATATGTTGCTGCAGAATGGTAAGATTGGGCAGGATATGTGCTTGGAGTTCAGTAATCTCAGCTTTGAATTGTGTCTTAGCATCCCATATTTCTTGCCTTAGCCTATTTGCCTCTATGACCATGTAATGATGTGCCTTTATGCTATTGGCATGTGAGGTTAGGCTTTTTACACTTTTTGTGACATTTGAATCAATTTTTGCTAGTTTGTCACTATTTTATTTTCCAAATTTCTCCAGTGTGCACATTTTCTGCACTAAGGTGATTGCTTCAACAATCAATGGCTCTAATTCATCACTGAGTTCTAAGAGCTTTACCTTGTTCAATGCCACTTCTTGGCTGATTTTATCAATTAAATTGAATTGATATTTCTTCTCTGCTTGCTCTTCCATTTCTTGGTCTGCCTCTATACCTTGCTCTATTATAGCATTGGTAAGAACAACAATTTGTTCCTTTACTGAAGCATTTTCTTCAAGTTTCACTTCAGAAAAAATTTGTTGGAGTATCTCTTTAGCTTTTTCAAGTACCATGTTTTCCCTATGTTCTTGTATCATCTTCTTTTGTATGGCTTTCCTTTGACAGAGCACTCCAAACTCTTGAAGTTTGTCACTGTCCAGTGTGGTAATGTCCCAGTTTGGAACTTCAATGACTTCATCAAGTGTCACAGCCAATATATCCTTCTTTACTGTTTTCTTTTTCTTTGGCTAGGTGGCAGAGTAATGTACCACCATTTGTAAGGCTTGAGACTGGGTTGATTTAGTTGGTGAGTGTGGAGAGGATGAGGCATCATTTTGTATCTGTTTTGTGTTTACTAGCCAATTTGGTGAAGATGTCTCCTCGCGTACCTTGGGTGTATCAGCAGATGAATCTTCTTTCAGTTTTAATTCCTCATTTTTCTTGACTTCCCCACTCTTATCTTACTCTTCAACCTTTCGCAATGTATTGTCAATTATTTTATCTGCCTCTTTGCTTTTTTCTTTTGATACATCCTGCTACTCATCGGTTTCATCCTTCATTTCAGTGTTTATATCCTTAGGAGTATTGGATGTACCTTGGTTTTCATTGGTACCCATATCCTTGGGTATATCATCATCTTTCTTAGATGATTTATCCTAACTAGACTATATATCAATAGCATCTATTAATATATTCATATTTGTCGGCGTATTGATTGTTGCAATGTCAATAGCTATGTCCTGTCTGTCGTTGTTGCCCCTTGTAGCATTGATGTCTTCATATTTTTGGATCTCTGTTGTAGGGTCTTTTCCTGTAATGGTATCCACAATGTTGTCTAACCATGAATCATCATTCATATCAACATCTAAGTTACCCTTTATTGATAGTTCCTCTTTGGTAACTTCTTCATCCTCCAAGTTTATGTGGATGGGGATTTCTGGTACTTGATCATCTTTACCATCTTTTGACCAGTCTTCATCTATAATATCTGTCTATTTTTGGCCTGTGATCTGTATCTCTTCACTATCTAACTCAACTGTTGAGTTACCTATTTTTTTGATAGGTTCCTTTTCAGGACTACTCTCTTCATCAGGATCTAGTATCTTAATCCATATTTTGTGAGTGTCTTCTTCCAGCTCTATAAGTTTCTCTTGAAGAAATTTATAAGCTCTTAACTTGGGTGAGAAGCTTTTTGTGTATTTATCCATGAGCTCATTGATTTCTTCTTTTGTTGATTCAGGAGGTAGAAGAGAGACTAATACTATTTCTCTTATTCTCTTTTCCTCATGTAGTGCAAAGGTGAATCTAGAAGCTATTCTATCTAATATTTCTTGTGGCACATCTCTTGTGGTGAATTGTAATGGGACATAATAATGTTTGCATAATTTAGCAATTAGTGCATCTTCAATTTTATTCTGTTCTACTGTATCCCACCTTAACCATTTCCTAATTTTAGGATGTCCAACATATGCAGCTTCAGAAATGTACTTACATATGTCATCAATGTCCTCAGTGGGTGATGTTACCTTTGCTCTTTCCTTTACAAGTTTGATAGTGTCGGGTTCATCCATTGCTGAATCTTCTAATTCTTCATTAGTCTGAACATATTTTCTCCTCTTGGCAGGTGTCCTAGCTGGTTGTTTTTCTTTTTGAGGTGCAAGTTTCCTCTTGTACACCTTCCCTTTTACCATGGGAGAAGGAATAGCATCCTATGCTATTTGGCTTCTTGTTCTAGACTTTTTAGCTGGAGGAGGAGGTGGTGAATCAGACTTCTCTTCCTCTGATTCATTTTTCTTTGCTATATCACCAATGGGAAGCTGTTCCTTGGTGTCTTCCTCCTTACTTTGTTGTTCCTCATTGCCTTTTTCTTCTTCTTCTCCATCAGAAGATATATTCAAGTTCTTTTTTATATTTTTTACCATTCTTTTTGACTGCTTTACAACCTTCTTGACAACAAGATTTGATTTAATCTTTAGTTTTTCTTCCTCATAGGTACCAAATCTCATTTTTTTATTGTCAATGGGTTCATTTAACAATGCCTAAATGCATTCCTTTTCTAACCCTATTTTGATTTCATACTCCAATTTTGATAGCCATGATATCCTTGGAACTACAGCCTGTATGTAAGTGAATTCTGTATCCACCATAAAACATATCTCTTCTTTGTGTTCCTCTATCAAACTCTCAGGAATTCTAGTTCTAGCTTGTAGCATTTCCTTAATAGTTTTGAAATATTCATTCCTTACATTATCAAAATCTGTACCAAGTGATTCTATGAATTCACTTATCTGAATGGTAATCGGTCTACTAGTGTCCCATGTTACTTTTCCTATGGAAGGAAAATATTCTTCAAAGTAAAATAATATACACATTATTAGGGAACCAAACTTACATGTGTTTTTCCTTGAGGACCTTATTGTTCACATGTTCTCCTCAAATTGATGTAATAGGATCTCTGCCAGATCCATCTTCTTCCCCTGTTTGATGATCTTGTACACTATGCTCATAGCAGTACTAGATATGTTGTTCATTATGCTTACTTGGAAGATCTTGTAACCAACAACACATGCTCCAAATGTAAGTTCAACATCAGTTATGGTGTTGACTTTTAGTGCCCTTTTATCTGATTTTGCACCGTTTAATCTTTCAACTTCTGCAAGAGATGGATGTTTGTGAGCCTGTGGTTTGTCAGTTGTTGGATAACTAATAACTGCATGTATAACATCCTTAGTTATAGCTTTTGGCTTGTTTAGCCATAGAGTGTTGTTGTGAATTCTGCTAAGAATGATTTTGATCCACTCTATCTTGAAAAGCCTAGGGAGATGAAGTGCATTTGTGAGTCCTTTTATCTCCAAGTGTTTGTGCTCTTCTTTAAGCTTTCCAGCTTCATCAAAAAGTGCTCCATAGGTTGTATCAAGGTTTAGATCTCCTATTTCTGAGATCTTGCAGTGAATGTAGGACCTTACGTCCTCTACTAGCAAAACCCTAGGTGGGATTCGGGAGAATGCTCTAGAATCGTCTGGTTGAGAAGCTATTTCAGGGTGTAACTTATACTTAGGTTCAACACATGCTCCTCTTTTGACAAGTCTGAAGGGTTTCTTCTTGTCATCCTTAATTTTATCTACCCTAGAAGTCGATGCCATCGTATTTTGCAATTTAGGGCTTTTCACAAAATAAAGACAGTGCTATCAGTGAGTGTGTTAACTTACTGATTCTCTGTGATTGTTTGTGAATCTGAATGCTTCATGGTTGACTTCTGCTAGGTTTCTTTCCAATCTTCTCTTAAATCACTCTGGTCTTCTCTGCTCAGCTCAAAAATTGAGGGTGCGATAATGAGCTTACCTGTTAGGCTTTTATACCTTTTTGAGCCCTAAGTTATCATAAATGCTTACCAACTTGTCGGTATATGAAGACTGCTTTTGTTGGTAAAGACATCCATAACACCATTGGCATCTTTGCAAAGCATTGGGGTAGCTAGCAATTTTTGGATACTTCACCGATGATTATCGGTGAGGTTGAGATGATAGCTTTGGTTGATTCAATGTTTACCGATATTCGTCGAGTTACACTTGGCTTGTGTAATGACCGATACATTCCGGTAAGTCTTACTAATGTTTTATGTGTGTGTTCACCAATGCATATTGTGCCCAATAACCGATGGTTTCTTTTCAAATAGATTAATAGGTAACAATATATTGCATCTTTATTCATGTCTATATTACACTATGAACTATGTATAATGGAATCGATGCATAGTAAAACTTGTCATAATGCAGTTCCATACTTACTTGTGCAGTTAGATGTAGTGATGTCACCAGATCTAGTGGATGGGGTGTCACCATTTGTATTGCTTGTTCCAGCACCTTCAGTGTTTGTGGCTTTTACCCACATCTTGTTTCTCATTCTTTTGATGTCATCAATGGTATTTCCATTGGGATGTGTAT
>MU225107.1:1608407-1641727 GCA_018584345.1 Thuja plicata | reverse complement strand
CAATATGACCATACCTTCCATATGTTGTGCAATTTACCCATGTGTTATAGTCCCAAACATATGAGTTACCTTCTCTTGCTGGTTTGTAGCTTTTATCATTCTCCTTTGGAGTCCATGCCTTGTTATTATTTTTCTAGAATTCCTTATGTGTATGTCCATTCATCTTTCATGTAGGACAATACTTGTCCATATAGGTTTTTCTCTTTGGATTTGTCACTTTGGATCTGCACTCATGTGCTTTGTGTCCTTTCTTTTGACATTTATAACAATTACCAATAAAAGTAGATTGTGCCTGAGAAATACCTTTCATTTTTCTTCTACAGATGTTTGAGGTGTGGCCTGGTTTTCCACAGTGATTGCATGATAGTTTCTTGGATCTTGGGGTTGTGAAAGCATTCCTCAGATCTGGTTGATTTGAGGATTCACCATTTTCATTGTACCCTAATTCTGTGTAGTTGTTGACTCTTCTTTGTCCATCAAGAAAATCATCCATCCTTTTGTTGCTATCCTCAGCCTTTTTGATCAATTTGTTGTGTTGATTCTGGACTTTGATTTCATGCTTCAATTTCTCATTCTCTTCTCTTAGCTCACCTATGATCTGTATTCTTTCAATGTATTTAATCTATTTTCTTCTTGACTCATAAGAATAATCTGGTTGGTAACCTCGTGGTGATGCTCAGTGAGTCTTAGAATTTCTGATTCCTTCTCTTGTAGTTTCTCTGTAATTTTCCTCCTATCATCAATGGCTAGTGTTCTTTCATTTTCAACTTTTCTTGCATCATTCATGACGTCAATCATATTTACCATTTGAGTTTCTTGACCAAATTGCAACTACTTGATTTGATCTGTCAGATGTAGATTGATCTCTTACATACTTGTAATTTCTTCAACTGATGTGTTTGAAGCTTTATTTAAAGATGATTCTGTTGTTTCAAAGTACTCTTGTATTTCCATTTCTTTGTAGTCTTTCTCATTCAGCCTGGTTGCCATTATCTTTCTTTCATCAAGAAGTTGTCTTAGCTTTATTTTTGCCTCCTTATACTGCTCATAGTTTATTTGCATTTGTAACTTCTCATTATCAATAGTCATGTCCAGTCTGAACTTGTCCATTGCTCTGATCTTTTCTATCAAGTCTTTAAGCTTTTTAATAGAGAGACTTAGCTCTGATACCAATTGTTGGAATTATATTGAGATGATGTACTGAGAGGGGAGGGGTGAATCAGTACCTCTAAAAATTTTCATGGTTAGCCCATTAACCCTTGATGATCAGTTTATAAATTATCTTATCTAACTGTTCATCTTTCTTTATGCATATGCAATCATATCATAAATTCTTTAGTATATAATCATAAAAGAAACATTCATGAAAATAGATAACACATGACACAAGATATGATATCACAGAAAACTCCTGTTAAGGAAGTAAAAACTGCGGTGGGGATTGTTACCCACAAAAATTCACTATCTGGAGATAAGAAGGGGCGAATTAAGGCTTACAATTGGTCACTTCTAATGACCTACCCTGTTAGGAGTATTACAATGGAGACCTTTTAAGATCTACTTCGTTTGAAGCTTTAGCAACACTGTTAAGTGTGCACTCTATTAAGAGATTTGGAAAGAATGGTTAAGTCCACCTTCTACAAAAGGATTTTAGATGTGATGCACTTGTTACAATTCAAATACATAAGTCTTTGATCTGATGATATGTGCAATCTTCAATTGCTGATAGCAGATCCTATAAAGCTTCATACATATAAGTAATCATACTTTCATGATTGAATAATACCTTTATCTGCTCGTCGGTAGCCTCTGTGTATTCTTGACAACTGATGTATTTTGTTTCTAAACTTTGCATGAATTCTGCCTTCTTCTCCTTAGATTCTCTTCGTGGCTATTAATAATAAGAATTAATTCTTTCACAATTGAGTATGAACATCTATTTATACTAATTTAGGTTCAATTCTTGATTCATGCATCGCAAGTTAACTTTAGATCCAAGGTTTACAACTTGACCTTGATCTTTAGTTAGACATGCTTTACATCCATTAGGATGCTTTAAAGCATTTACATTAAGCTTGCATGACCATAAAATTATAATTTAAAACAAAATAAAACTCTATAAATAGGATTACATTGCTTTATCCGTCATGTAAAAATCAGATCCACAATTTGCGGGTTCTTTATTTGTCTGTTGGTTCTGACGGTCAGTTTTCTTGGTCGTCCGTGTTCCTTTCTTGAACTTGTCATCAGGTATGCCTTTTCTATTCCTTTTGGGTTAGTTCTAAAAACTATGTCGTCAGTGATGCTTATGGTCGCCGGTGATTCTTGTCACTTTTATACTTAGCATTTTTCATGACCTGTGTGTTCTGTCAGGTATGCTTTGTTGTTTTCCTGTAATGCTTGTAATCTGCCGGTGATGCCTGTAATCTACCGGTGATGCTTGTAGTCTGGCGGCAATTCTTTAGTCTACTAGTGATCTCTATCAATGTTTTTCACTAAGTGTACTAATGGAAAAATAATATCATCAGGATCTCCTTTCAGGATAGATCCTACCTAGGGTCTTGCGGAGAAACTATTAGTAATAACTAAGAGCGGGGGGTGAATCAGTGGCCTAAAAAATATTCTAATTAATCAACCCAAAAAATTAGTACCACAATATTAAGCCTCTAGTTATCTTTATTCCTATAAGATGAATGCCTTCAATTATACTTATCAAATTAATACTGCTCGAAATGCTTTGTTAAACCTTATTCTCTATGTTTACCAAATAGAAGTCTATTAATTTACTAAAAATGGTAAATTACTTAGAGTACACTGATCAATCCATATTAGCTATGTGTAATGAAAAACACTAAAGTAATGACTCATAAACACATTGACACATGAGTTTTTAACATGGAAACCCTATTAAGGGAAAAACCACTTGGGACCAGTAACCCAAATTTTTCACTCTTCTGAAGTGAGCTTGGTGAAGAGACAACCTTGTTAAAGGTTACAAAAACACTGCTAGGTGTGACCTTGTTAGAGGATTTAAAAGATTATTTTGTCACTTTATATCAGGAATTTCTATGCTACCTTCCTTGTCCAAACTCTTCTGGCTTGTCAAATGGTATCTGGCATCTCATGTTATCTTCATGATCAAAATTTTTGATACTCCTTTTTGATGTATCTCAATATAGAAAGGATCTTTAAATCCTGCTTAGTTAAGAGACTTTATGAATCAATAGTTAAACTAAAATAGTATGATATGTTTACATATACAACTTATACTTGCAGATTTTCAAATCTATTGTAAGGTCATAAAACTAATATGATCAATATGTCCTTTTAATACCTTTTCTCCACTTTTTCTCTACTCGGTGATGCTATGCTCTATTGCTCAGTGTCTGCAAAAAACTTTAGCTCTTTCCTTAGCTTGATTGATCAGGATTGTATGAAGTTGTTCTTCATTAGTTTTTCTCTAGCATCTACTTTTTCATTCAATCCCCTCAATTCAAAATGAATTATGTTGTCTCTTTATAGACATGATATCACCGTTGTAAGGTTCTTGATTTTCTTGATCTTGGCGTGATCCACAATCTTAGCCAATCTGATTTAAAGAAAAACTCTTGTTTTATCTCGTAGAGATCTTCTGGCCAACTGGACAAAACAACTTTAAATCCTTTACTTATCTCTAGCTTTATCTTGTCAATGAAAAAAATGATAACTACTAGTTAAGTCTATATTTAGCTCTGCCATCTAGATATTTTCTCATTTCTGAACTCAAGTTAATTTTGGTGTTTTAACTCTTTGTAAGCTTCAGTCAACACTTTAGTTCTCCTCAGGATTCTCCATCGGGTTACACTATGATTCTGGCTATCGGGTATGCTTCTGATTCTACTCGTTAGTAATGCTCATCGGTGTTCTTTCTTGGGAATCAATGTGACTTGACTTTCGGTGATCTCTGTCCATCGAGTTCCACTCACCGTCGGTGTTTGAAGTCACATAGTGAATGGTTGTCTTTTATTCATTACTAAAAGCATAATCTTTATCTCTCTGATTCTCTAAAGTCTTTGACACTTTGATTATAACCGATTAGATTATATTAAGTTGACATCAATGACAATACAATCCATTAACTCATTTAATGTCTTGCATTATCTTTCTGCATTTTGGTGATCAACTTAACATCTTCAAACATTTAATCAGCTACATGTCGTCAGAAATCATTGAGGAAGAAGTTCTTAGACAAATCCAGTCACTTTCCAAACTCCTTCAGACTCTACCATCATAAGGTTCTCTTCTGTATATTCCCCAAAGCCCCCACCTTTCTTTTTCTAGAATAAAATAATGATTTCTATCCTATATCACAATAGTATATTTCTCAGAAGTTTCCCATTCTTTTCCTTCCATTTCCTACCACCTCCCCCTTTATATAGAAGTTTCTCTCATAAATATTCTATAGGAGTAGTTGTATGGGAAAACTCCAATCGATGCAACCATCCATAGCCAAAGGTTGGTTAATAGTTTAGAATCATATTAGTTTTAAATATAAATTTATCCAAAGATATAGGTTGTTCGCATGAATGCTTAAGTATTCATTACCATACTTAATTGATTTATTTTAAGGAAGGTTTACTTTTACCCTAGTAAATATATTTACCACCACTATATTATATTCTACTTACTTTGACCCTTAAGAGGTAATTAATAATTACCTTGTGGCTCTTTATAGTAACATTGTTTAATTTAATTATAAATACACATAATTATGTAATTCTTTCACTAATATATATGTGTGTGTGTGTGTGTGTGTGTGTGTGTGTGTGTGTGTGTGTGTGTGTGTGTGTGTGTGTGTTGCCATATGTNTAATTATAAATACACATAATTATGTAATTCTTTCACTAATATATATGTGTGTGTGTGTGTGTGTGTGTGTGTGTGTGTGTGTGTGTGTGTGTGTGTGTGTGTGTGTGTTGCCATATGCCTATGTATACATATACCTATATAAACATTATTATTATAGAACATACATTTATGAATATAATTTATAACACTCAATATAAGGCATTTTAATTCCATAGAATTTACTAATATTAAAACAAACCTTTAATAAGAGATAATGCACTCCATCAAGAATATAACTACTACCCACGCAAACCAATACTCATAAAGTCTCGGGGCACAAAAATCTTAAAAAAATTGAAACTAACATAATAGGATCCATCCAACAACATGAAACAAATACAGGAATACTCAACCCAGGAGAAAAGGATCAAAGGTAGGCTCATTCTTGTAGGACTTGGTACTGTCTCCGTCATAACAACAATGATCAAGGATTTTGGGGCACGCTCAGACCTGTGAAGCTAGGCGAAGTCGATGCCCAGTACCTACAAGCCTACATTGCAAAGAAGAAATACACATGCATGAATATACTGATAAAAGAATACATTGTAGATAGATGACCGACATCGATACATCGTGTGGACCTCAGCTATGTGAGTAACTACAACTTTTTCCTGAATCATGAAGACACATCATGTATATATACACACACAAAGCATGTAGCATCATCATAATGAAGGTTAGAATCTTGAGCATTGAGTTAGTCTATAATCAATACTAATAATAAATCAACATAATCATGAGAAATATCCTAAATCATTAAGTGAGATACAAGATTCATCAAAAGTGACCTTAATAGAAGAAAGTATAAATAACCACACACACACACACACACATATCCATCAAGTACATATAATTTAACATCCCAAATGTATTCAGAAAGGTCTTCAAGGCCCTCAATACATACATTGAGATAAACACATACACAAATGACACCTTTAGACAATATGTTTGATATTAGAATCCTCAGGTACAAGCTCATGGAACCAATGTAGACAAACTATAGGAATAGATTAAACAAGTATTAAGCTATAAGAAAACATTGAAAGATCTTACTTCATTCAAATGCACAAAACTTGTAATAGGGTTAGAGGAGTATTACAAAGTAAATGAGGCTCTCACAAGGGTAGATTCCAGCTTGTATGGTTTTTTTCATGATTCCTGGTCTTTATCTTGTTCTCTGCATATTTCTAGTTCTAGTTTTAGCCCTTATTCATGTCTTGAAAACCTAATTCAGGATTTTAAACACTAGCTCTTTGATGGCCCAGTCTAATTATTTGTTACTTTCCATGCCACTTAAGTTCTAATTTTTCATGTGCTTTATCACCTTGTCTCTTATCTCCTAATCTCGCAATCATGACAGAATATTCTTTCTCATTTAGCGACTTGGCATGACCCTTTATCTCTTAATCTCAGAATGGAAAGGAATATACTCTTAAGATTAAGAGATTTAGCGTAGGTCATCGATCAAATTTTGATCTTATGACTATCTCATGATCTCATAATAAATGGGTTAAGTCATGAATGATCTTGAGATTACACATAGGCCATTGATTGGGAAAATGATCTACAGTTGGTGCTAGATCACTAGAAAAAGTCAAAGTTAGCTAAAACATCTGAAGATTCATGCAGGATATTGATCAAGTTTTGTTCTTGCTTTGATCTGAGGGTGTGCCCTATATCTCACAATGTTTTAGACAAGTCATGGGAGTTATCGAGATTCAGCATTGACCATTGATCTTGTTATGATCATGTGATTGTCGCTAGATCTCAGAATAAACTCAAGGGTCAAGAAAGGATTTAGCGACTCAATGACTTAGTTTATCTCTAGGTCTTCAGATAGACCTGTGTTAAGTTCAAGTCAAGTAAAGTTAAGATGGACTAGCCAAGGTTCAATTGAGAATTGTCAATGCTAAGATGATCTTGTGGTTGGTGCTAAGTTGCTAGATAGATTTGAGTTAGGTCATTCCATTTAGAGATTAAGCACATGTCATCGATGCAGGTCTTGATCTTACGATTTTTTATTAAATCTCTTAATATAAATAGAGTTAAATCAAATATCTAGCAACTTGTAGATATGAAGGATTTCAAGTACCCAAGGTTAAAGATGATTCAGAGGAAAGTTAGAGGCAAAGATCAGACGAGAGATAGATCCAATGGTTGGCATTAAGCCTTAATGACCAAGATACATGACATATATCTTTGAGGCATTGCACATGCATGCCACATGTCCATGGTGGGGCCAAGCTGAAGCCAGAAAGATAAAGGTAAGGATAGAGCAAGTCCAGTTTGATTGAGTGGATGACATAAAGCAGCCATAAAGTGAAAGTGATTGAGATCTAGTGTTTAAGGCATTACGCTATGATGACATTTGGCATTGATTATGTCATGGGTATCAGGTTTATAGAGTAGTAAAGAAGCTGTAACTTAATGAAGATGCAATAGCAAGTGTAAAGGCTTAAAGGCCAAGATAAAGTTGTTTATCCATTGAGGCAATGCGCCCTGTTGACACATGTCCAAATCAGGTCTGAAGTCAGCCCTGAAGGTAAGATAAAGGTAAGGAAAGTTTGTGAAGATCCGACGGTGGGCGCTATGGCTCAAAGGTAAATATGAATATGTATAGTATTCAAGGAATCACACCTGCGTGCCACATGGAAGATCAGTTCCTATGCTCGTGGGTAACTTAAAATAGATCGACGGTGCTATTTTAAAGTCAGTAAAGTTTCAAACCCGAGCCGTTGATGAGAGATTCCATGCTACCTATAACCATTTATATTCAAATTCAAATATTTAAATTTTATCTTCAAGGTTTTCATGGTGGTGGTGAAATTTTCAACTTGCAGAGAGGGTAGATGGATCGATTTGATCTATCTGCTCAAATTTATTGTGAAGTGGGATCTTTTCAAGACTAATCTGATCATCTGAGATATTTCATAGGCACATTAATGTGAAGACTTGATTGTTTTAGGGTTTCTACATTGTATAATGTATATCTATTGTAACCCTAATTATTCCCTAATCTAATTGATGGATTGACTCCTAAGCCTGTGTGCTAGGGGAGGTTGTATATAAGTAGTTTTTTTGATCTTTTATAAAAGGGGTTCAAATCATGTAAGAAGTTTTCTGTGACATTTTATCTATCCTCAAAATTTTCATGTGTCTGTAATTCTCAGTCTTCCAAGGCTTATGCAAGACTTTCTATGGTATGTTTCTTACCCTACTATTCTCATGTGTTTTGGGATTCTTTCTAAAGCACAATATACTGGCTGAGTATTGAAGAAGTTGTGAGTTATTCCAAGTTTTTTATTTCTTTTCTACATCTTTGTGTACTATTGTGGATGATTTGATGAGGCTAATCTTGTGAATTTTGTTCATCCCTTGTTATATTTGTGTCATTCCTTTGCCTAATTTTTGAAGTGGATGTTTGTTTGTAGGGCATATTCTGTGTCTATGTCCTTGGATATGCTATTGTTTTTGAAATAGCCTCTTTTCATTTTAGACCTCTCTATGAAACAATTTTTTGCAAACCTATCTAGGAAGTTATACTTGTCTTAATTCAGGAATTTCATGCTAGTTCTTGGTCATTGTATTATGATTCATGTCACTTTCAGTGCATCACCTTGTAGGTTAAAATTTTCTTTATTTCCCTTTCACTTCTCCTTCTTCCCCTTTTCCTCCCAAGTTTACTTTTCATGTTTAGAGAGCAAAAATAGGTGATTATCCAAGAGGAACCGACCTAGAATCTAGAGGTTTCACTTTAGTTAGCATAGGTCCCACAACCTAGAAGTGATTCCCCATGTTAGACAAGATCATTAGGCTCAAGCACTTAATAGGGTGCAAATTTGGTGTATAATAGTCCTAGCATGCCCAGTGGGACAAAAAAAGAAGTTTATCTTTCAAAACTATGCTATATTTGATATGTTGATTACATAGTATTGACCTAGAGTGGCTCTTTTTAAAGCATATATAGCAACTCCATTGGTATTAAGAACAAGAAGATCCAGTCCTATTTAATTTTATGAGAAGGATAGAATCAAGGATGAACATGTCAGAGATGTGGCTACCATTTTTAGTATACATCATATCACTGAAGAGGATGTGGCTACAAAGTTTTGGCAGCCTCTTTCAAGGGTAAATCCCTATAATGGTTTAGGACTTTAGCAGTTGGTTCTATTGATTCATGGGATAGACTTGGAGACTCCCTCAATAGATATTTTGAAAATAAATCAGATCATTTATCCCTAGTTGTGGAACTCACAACTATCAAAAGAGCCCCTCAAGAACAGATGAGAAATTTCAACAGCAGATTCCTCAAGACATGGAATAGGATTCCTATCTCTGTAAGAAATTCAATAGATTACATTCTTTCCTATATTTTTTGAAAAGTTTAAATAGAAAAATATATGTCATGATCTAATCTATGGGAGGTACCTCATTACCTCAGGCTTTTGATATAGCTATCAAGGCAAAAAATTGTCTAATTCAAGCCGGTATGATAGCCCCAAGGCCACCCATGCCTATTTTCCTCGAAATACAACCCAATATGCCTATAAGTATTCCTCCATTGACCCCTATATCTACCATGGTAACACCTCAATTTAGCTTAGTAAATGAGGATTCCAAAGAAGGCTTTTCCCAAGAGCTGCAACAAATGAGAAGTGATCAACGAGAAAGAAATAACTTATTGCAAAATAATCAACTAGAAATGAAGAGCTTGTTGCACACTTTTGGTAATGAGTTGATCAATATTAGGAAGCAGAATCAAGGGAGTAAATCACCTTTCCAACAACAGGATCAAGGTCCTAACTAGCAGTGTCAAGCTCAAGGACAATCCTATCAGCAAAGTAGACCACCATATCAAGGAAATTATCAAGATCAAAGGCAGAATTTTAATCAAAGGCCATTTCAACCTTAAAACCCATATCCTCTCAACTCTGCAGATCCAGTTAGAGATATGGTTCCAAGTCAAAACAATCATATATCAGAGAATGAATGGTTTTTTCCTTGCAATCAATAAAATAATTAGGCTACATGCTTGAACAGATTGGTTAATCAAGTACTCATGGCATAAAATGCCTCAAACACCCAATAATAAACATCTTCTAGTGGGCCAGTACCCCAGCAAGATACACAATCCAATGAAACTACGTTCCCTAATTGGACAAGTGAAGAATTTAATGGAGTAATTGGTGAGCCTTCATTTGTAGCCAATATTTGGTCCAAGAGAAGAGCTCAAGACATGTAGAAAGAAAAGGATGGAGGAAAGCTACTACATGTGTAGAGAATCCATCTTTTCCTTCCATAATGAAAAGACCTCCTGTCATACCAGTCAAGTAGATTCAATATCCCAAGGAAGTTGAACCCATAATGGTGAAAGCACACCAAAATTTCCATGCATCATTGCCTTTCAATATTGTGGAAAACATGAAAAAAATGAACATGACAATGACCATGTGGGACTCCTTAGCCTTTCCAAGGCAACTTGAAATATTGAGGAAGGATATGGGTGAAGAGGTAATCCATAAACAATCCACAAATAATGTAGCTAAGCCACTTTTGTTCAACATTGATCAAGAGAAGAAAATTCCAATCAGCAACATTAAAGCAGATGTCATTCAAGGTAGGAACTTAAAACCACCTCTCTTTTATGTATCATTAATTATTGGAGATTTTCTAGTACATAATTTTATGGTAGATAGTGGAGCTAATAGTTCATTTATTCCCAAAAAGATAGTTGACCAATTAGGACTCAAGTATGAACCATTCCAAAAGACAGTAACATAACTTGATGGTTCATCAGTAAACACAATAGGTTTGGCCAAATATATGAGTTTGGTCCTTCATGCAAGCCCTAATTTTTCTATCCTCCTTGACATATACATCATAGATCTCCTTGCTCTTTTTGCCTTATGTCTATCAAGAGAATTCACAGCTAAGATAGGGGGATACCCTTCTTCTAACTAGTCTCATATAATTTTCCATACTAGATATCGAACCAAGGTCACTATCAAATCTGAATTATTAGCAGCACATCATGTAGAACCTTATGTGTGTAATGTATTCAATCCAAGTTGTCTTGCACTTGATAGTAATGATTTTCCAATCATTAAGGAGACAAATACTCAGATAGAGAACATTTTGGATATCTATCTAGATGAATGGGCATCAGAAAGAACCTCAGAGGCTCAGGCTAATGTTATTTGGGATGCTGGTTTGGGAAATTGCATGATACAAGAGGATGGTCACACAATGCCAAAGCTCTATAAGGAAACCACTTAAGCATCAGAAGAACAAATCAATGAAGTTTTGGAATTATTCTTTGATGGTGCTAGAATCAGACATGGATCCAGTGGTGGTGCAATTCTAGTCTCTCCAAAAGGTGAGAAATATTATGCATCTTTTAGATTCAGTTTTTCTTGCACAAGCAATACTGTTGAATATGAGAGTTTGGTGAATGGACTTGATTGGGCTATAAAGAGAGGGATTAACGAACTAAGATTATATGGTGAAAATGAATTGGTTTTTAGCCAAGTGAGAGGGATGAGTGCTACAAAAAATGATACTATGAAAGCCTACAAGCATAGGGTTTGGGATGCAATAGAATATTTCCATGCTTTCAATATCGTTGCCATCCCTAGGAAGTTGAATCAAAATACAGATAGGTTAGCTAATGTTGGATCCCAATTTGATATCCATAATAACATTTTATTAGGAAAGGAACAAAAACATGTCAAGCTTATTGTCAAGCCTTCCATCCCTGATATTGATGTTAATTGGCAGGAGTTTGAAAATGATGAGAAAATTCTGCAATTCTTGTTTGAAGAAGATGTTTTCTCAGAGCACAATCTGAATAGTTTGATGCAGAATTATGATGACCAAGTGGTGCAGCTCAAATCTAATAAGCTTCTTAGAGGGTTCATCACCTTAGAGTAAATCTTCAATAAAGATGACCAAGCCAAAAGGAATAAGACTAGCTTGGTAGTTCAGCAAGAACATTACATTGATTTAGAGCTTGAACTAGGTAAGAGCTTAAAGTTTGGAAAGGTAAGAACTAATTCAAAAAAGAAGGCTTATATCTAATTGTTTCAATAATTTAGTGATGTCTTTGCTTGGTAGTATGAATATCTCAAAGGGTTTTATCCAACACTTGCTTAACACACTATAGAGCTAGAACCTAATGCTAAACCAGTTAGACAAAAGAAAAGGCATGTCAATCCTAAACTAGAGCCACTCATGCATATGGAATTTCTTAAGCTAACAACAAGTGGTATCATATATCTCATCAAACATACTAGTTGGGTATCCAATCTTGTTTCTGTTAGAAAAAAGAATGGGGAGCTAAGGTTATGTGTTGACTTTAGGGACCTGAATAGGGCATCCCTAAAAGATTTCCACCCATTACCATCCATGGAGAAGATTTTTTAGTGTGTCTCTGGATCTGAATGCTTTTCATTGCTAGATAGCTACTCAGGATACAATCAGATCCTAGTCAATAAGGAAGATCAATTCAAGAATGCATTTACAACCAAATAGGGAACCATGTCCTATCAAAAGATGCATTTTTGTTTGTCAAATGTTGGTGCAACTTTTGAAAAGGTTATGGATATGGCCTTCAAAAGCCTCATGTACAAGTTTGTGCTGGTGTACCTTGACAAAATCACTATCTATTCTAAGCATGCAATAGATCATATCAAACACTGAAGTAAAATCTTTGAAAGATGTAGGGAGTTTGGGATCTCCCTCAATCCCAAGAAGTGTGTATTTGTAGGACATGAATGGAAAATTTTGGGGTATATTGTGTCCGAGTAAGGTATTATAGTGGATCCTACAAAAATTGTAGCTATTTTTGAGCTACCCCTACCACCCCAGAAGAAGAGTCTTCAATCCTTCATAGGAAGGATCAACTTTGTTAGGAATTTCTTGCCAAATATTGCAAATCGTTTGAAACCTTTAACAACTATGTTGAAGAAGAATGTAATCTTTAGTTGGAGAAAAGAAGGAAAGAACAATTTTCAAGCCATTAAGGAGGCTCTGACAAAGGCTCCCACCTTACTAAATCCTGATTTTGGAAAAGATTTCATTTTTTATGCTTATCAAGGCTCTGATGCTATCTTTGCAATGTTGACTCAACAAAACTCTGAAGGATGGGAGCATCCTATTTCTTTCTTTAGCAAAGGCTTGGAAGAGTATGAACAAAGGTACTCTCTTATAGAAAAAAAAAAACATGTACTTTCTATTGTGAAGAGTCTTAAAAAGCTCATACATTTATTAACCTAGAGTAAGGTATATTTAAGAGTCACTCATCCAAGTGTCAAAGAATTCTTACTCTCTAAAGAGTTGAATGAAAAAAGAGTTGGTTGGATATCAAGAGTTATGGAGTATGATATAGACATTCAGGTTACCAAGCTGGTCGAAGGAAGGGGCCTTTGTGAACAATTGATAGAGGATGAAACTCCAAAAGATCAAGGATGAGTGAATGCATCCTTAGTTGTGCATTCAACAGAGAATCAAGACAAGTCATTAGGCTGGTTGCCAAACATGGTCCATTTTTTGAAGACATGTGAGTTCCCTATAAATTTAGATTCAGAAAAGAGAAGGTACTGTAGATTGCAATCTATTCCTTTTGTGTTGATTAATGAGGTCATTTTTAGAAAGGATCATAATGGTGTTCTCCTAGATGCATTGATTCAGAGAAAGTGGCATATGTCTTACATGAATTCCATGATGGACCTTTTGGAGGTCATTTTTCTCCTAGGACTATTGCCTTCAAGATAATGAGGGCTGGATATTATTGGCCATCCATAATTAAAGACATTCATATGGATGAAATGTGATATGTTTGCAGGAAAGGAGAGGATTATCCCTACCCCTCCAACCAATCAAGACAAAATAACCTTTTATGAAATGGGGCATTAACTTTATAGGCCTAATTAACCCCCCATATAGTGCAAGCCACAAATGGATAATTACTACAACTGATTATTTCACCCAGTGGATTGAGGCCATTGCATTAATAAAGGAAGATAATGAGACTATTGTCCTAAACTTTTATGATTATATCATACACAAGTTTGGCATCCCTGAATACATAATATTTGACAATGCTCTTGCCTTCACAGGTTTGAGAGTTATTGAGTGGGCAACTAGACATGGTATTTACCTCAACACTAGTTCCAATTATTACCTCAAGGGTAATGGTTTAGTACAGTCCACTAATAAGAATCTAATCAGGATAATTAAGAGGACTTTGCAAGAGTATCAAAGAGATTGACATTCCAAACTGAAGTCTGCCTTAGGGATAGACAGGATCACTCCAAAAAATATCATTGGGAATTCTCCCTATATGCTAGTCTATAGAAAAGAAGATAAATTTTCCATCTCAACTGAGTTACGAACTCTGGACCTTGCTACCCAAATCATCCTCTTTGAAGAAAGACACCCTTTGCAGGTAAGATATGCTCATCTTATGGAGTTGGAGGACAATAGGGACAAGGCCATGCAGACTATGGAGTTCCAACAGATGAAAACCAAGAATTTTTTTGACAAGAGGGATAGATCAAGAAATTTTAATATTGGGGATATAGTCCTCAAGTGGGATGGATTCAGATCCAAGCCTGGTAGGCATACAAAGTTTGATTCATTTTGGGGAGGCCCATTTTTTATCACAGAATGCAAAGAGCACAATGCCTTCTAGCTCTCAACTTTTGAAGGAGAAAACCTGCCCATTTCAGTCAATGGATTTCATCTTAAGCCTTGGTTTGAAGTTTGTACTACACTGTAAATAAGTTTTGTCACTTTCTATTCTACTTTTGAGGGTTAGTTTTCCTACTTTCCTCAAAGGTCTTGGGCACAGTTAGTTTGTTTCTTCTTGTATATAGCTACTTTCCTATTTTGGTTGTGGTTCCTCCTCCTGGTTTCAATCCTCCTACTTCCTAGAAGTCTCTTTTATGCTTAACATAGACTCCTTTCCCAATGGAATGTCATAAGGCCACTGGTTTTATATATGTCTGGCAAGCTAACATCCAATAGAAATTTCCAAAAATGTTACCCACATTTCTCATCCTGTCCATTTTTGGCTACAAGTGGAGTAAATGATGCTCCCACAAGGGTAGAGCCCAACTTGTATGGTTTATGTCATGATTCCTAGTCTTTATCTTGTTCTCTGCATATTTATAGGTATGGTTGTATCCCTTATTCATGTCTTGAAAACATAATTCAGGCTTTTAAACCCTATTTCTTTGGTGGCCCAGTCTAATTCTTTATTGCTTTTCCATGCCACTTAATTTCTTATTTTCATGTGCTTTATTTCCTTGTCTCTTATCTCCTAATCTCACAATCATGATTAAATGTTCTTTCTCATTTAGCGACTTGGTGCAGCCCTTTATCTCTTAATCTTAGAATAGAAAGGAATTTTCTCTTAAGATTCATAGATTTAGTGCAGGTCATCAATCGAGTTTTGATCTTACGTCTATCTCCTAATCTCATAATAAAAGGGTTAAGTGATGAAAGATCTTGAGATTATGCATAGGCCGTTGATTGGGAAAAGGATCCATGGTAGGAGTTAGATCGCTAGAAAAAGTCAAATTCAATTAAAACATCTCAAGATTCAGCATAGGTTGTTGATCAGGTTCTATTCTTGATTTGATCCAAGGGTTGTGTTGATGGGGCTTTGGTGATCGAGTATGCCAACAGTCATAAGTTGTCACCGGGTACCGGGGTACCGGCCAACTTCACCTGCAAAGGTTATCCAGGGAAATGAGATTCCCTGGGCCTCCAAGCACCTGGGTGTCAGGTCTCGACAGTGCGGGGCTCAGTTGGGAGATGTGACTATTTTTGAGGGGGATAGTTGGTTTCTTCAACTTGTTCTCTCTAGGGAATCAAGAAGGTGAGGCTTCTCCAAACATTCTACACTTAGCAAATAAAATGAAAAAGATCCTGCAGGGTTAGAGATATCGCATCTACCTATAGTTATGTTTAAACATTCCATACATCGATAATGCTCTGATATACTATACTAAATACCAAAGAAATACACAACCATCAGTTTCATATTTGATCAGTAGCAAGGGAAAGGAGGTCATTAATCTACTTAAAATATCAGAGCAAAAGACATGAAGAACATTAAACATAAAATACCATTAACTTAGAAGACAAAGTGTCCACAACATCATTGCAAGAACCATTTCTTCTTCATTAACATTTCTTCCAGCAAGCACCGGTGCATGGTACAATGGTGGCTCCAAGGGAGCATCTAACTATTGAAAGCTTAAAGACCAAGGAGCATTGAGCTCTGCAACTGAAATGAAAATACTGCTTCTCTATTACTATAGACTGCAAAATCATCAATTTTTCCGACCCTTGGAAAAGGGTCAGACTCACTATTTATACATATTTGCATCTAACCCTAACCCTAACTTACATTACACTAATAAAATGCAATATCTGGTGGCTGGTACTACCTGTGCCACCCTACAAAAGACCTAGAGACGGAATAGGCCTAACATGTCAGAAGAATGAGACAAGAAGGTGGAGTGGAAGAATCAGCCTTGAGAAGAGACCTAAGAAAGAGAAGGAAGAAATCTGATCCCCTAGGGATCGAGGCTACATTCCTCATAAATGGGAAATGTGGTACCCTGTCTCCAATGTGCTAGGTGTGTATCTGAAGTGGCACCTTGAGAAGATCACCTGTCAGAAGACCACTATTGATCTGACATGCCTTGATGTAGCTATCTGTCCTCTGACAACATTCGAGAACCTTTATTAACTACTTGAAAGTGACTGGTCGACCTCAGGGACTAGGACACAGATCACTGAAAAAATACAAAAATGTGGGATCCGAGACTCCAGGATCTGGGAACTTACATTCCAAAAGAATAAAGAATACAAAATGCTTGGGTTTTCTCTAGCCCCCAGAGAAAATTCATTGTTGCTTGTTATCATTGAAGGTTTGGAGGAGGTGGGAGATTCCATCCTCATCAATCTCTTTGAGGCCGGACCACCGATACTTAGCCGCCTCAATCTGTTCTCCTAGCTCCAAAACATTATTCTTGAATTCATTATCCATTTTTGCCGCATCATGACCACTAATGATCATGCAAGTCAATCTCTCCATTTGAGTTCCATCCACTCCCTCCGGGGATTGATATCTTGATTCTGTTAATTCATCAAAATTCCCCAAAATGTATTCCTTCGGCATGCATGTGTCAGTGGTGAACGGGTCAGCTCCAGAGACCTTTGTGACAAAATCCTTGTACATATTTGAATAATATTGGACTGCGTTGATTTTATCATGTAGAACCCCTACCAGTTGCTTGAGCACCTCCAATGTGAGGTCAAGTCTGGAGTGTTGGGTTTTCACAAAATTGAATGATTCTTCCCCTAGAATCCCAGACTCAGAGACCATTTCCTCCCCAAGGCCAAGGAGTTCTTCAAGTTCTACCTTCCATGCTTCATAACTTTCTATATCACCCTCCCATAGGTTGATAATAGTTTCTACCTGATGTAGGAAGTGTTGGGCCGCATACAAGTCTAGGAGGGTGGATACCAGGAAGCGTCAGGTGTTTCCTATCTGTAGAGCGACCCACTCATCGACCGCTTGGGCCTTCTTCTTCATTGCTCAGAGGGAGTCTATGTTTCTCTACGGTAGTGGCACATCAGATGTGGAGGCCTCCGGATGGATAGAACTAATAGGCTAGGCCAACTCAGTTAGCAAGCCCATGAGGTTTGCAGTTTTTTCCTTTTCCACCTGTAGCCTTTGGGCCTCTTTTTCATAACAGGCTTCCAATGCCTTGGCCACTTCTTTTAACAGGTTTACTTCACCCTATTTTCCTCTTTTTCCCAGTGATATCTCCGTGATATCATAATCTCCGGTGTCAGATGTTGCCTCATCAGTGTCTGGGGGAGGTGTTTCCACTACTGCAATGGTTTCTTTACTCAGCCTGGTTCGAAGAGTATGAACCATCTGGGCTTTCTTGGACTTCAGTGGGTCCTGGGCCTGAGCCATCATCTCAGCCAAAGAGAGATGAGCTCTGGGAGTTGGCGGTGCTTTTCTCTTCTTGGTTTCCAATAACCACTATGGCGGCAGGGGTGGCTTATTGGCCAAAGATTTTTCCTTAGGTTTTTTCCTGGTATCTTGCTGTTGTTCCTCTAAAGTAGTGTGGGTGTCACCCGGCTCCTTCTTCGCATCTTTTGGCTCACCTGCGACGTCCTCCCCGGTGACGTTTATTTCTTTAGCCCTGTTACCTGTATCTTCTACTTCATCTGGGCCTTCATTGGCTATCCCTGGGGCTTCTTTTTCTTGTCTCTCTTCTCATTCCTCGGTCTTTGTTGCCGAGACTTCTTCCACCAGTACATCTTTTGGAAATGGGGGAGGTATCGGGCCAAGATTTAGTGTTTGGGCTGCAGTGATGATCCCCCTAAATGTAACCTTCTAGAGTGGAGTCTGGAACATGGTGACTGAGGTTACAGTTGTTCCCAAAGGTCCACTTCCCTCAGCAGATGCCATATGTTCATCTTTTCTCTGTTGATCCACTCCTGTGTTTTGTATCTCCAAGAACTCAAAGGCAACACCTTCTTCTATTTCCTTTTCTTCCTCCATCTGTTCCTCCTGCTCCCATGCAGGTTCCTGTTCTTGAGCCTCTTCTTGATCTGGGATCTCAACCTCCTGCTGCTTAGTTCCCCCCTATAAGTTTCCAAACTCGTCAGTTGCAAAGACATCATCAAATTCATCCTGTGGGGTAGGGTTGGCTGGGACATGAGCAGGTTCTGGTTCCTCCTCCAGCTTTGGGGAGTCAGAAGGAAGGATTTCAACCTATGGGATTTGAGGCATCCCCAGTACTGGCTCAACCTTAGGCTTTGGGTTAAGCCTCTTCTTTCCTTTGGTGACTAAGGGTGGCCATGCTTCCCTTAGTACCACTTGTTCCTCTGGATCCACCCCTGTTGCCTTAATCATCAAGGTTGCTAGTGAAGGGGAGGAGGGGGGACAAATTGGCGCGGTCATAAGTACCAGAGTAGCCAACCACATGATTAACTTCTCCTTCATTTTTTTGGATGCCACCACTGATTGCTTTATTTTCTCCTTTATGGATATTTCTTTCTCAACCAGAGTTTCCATTATTCCTTTTTCTTTTCCTTTATCCCCTCCCTGTGAGAAGTCTCAGCCCCCAGGGTTAACGTTGGTATCGGCTAGGTAGCCTAGCAGATGCTCCTAGGGAACACCTTCTTAAAATTGGTGTGGCTTCATTTAAATGCATTGTGAGTGAACTCTTCAATTGTGAGTCCCTCCTGGGCATCCTATTTTACTAGTGGGATGGCCAATTTATCGATCCCCTTTGATTTGTACTGGGGATCTACTGTGGAGCCGACATTTGAGAAGTCCTCCAGAAATCTTCAGAGTTTCAATCTTTACATCATCCCAGTGGTCATCCTAACATAGTGCCTACCCCAGGCTTCCATGTCATCCTAGCAGTCTTCTCAGAGGTCTTCCATGTGGTATCAATGGGGCTCTGACGCCCGAGAAAGTGTCGTCGCGATCTTGTCATGCGGGTCGAAATGCTTCCGCGCTAAGTAAAATTCTGCCAAGTTATAGCTCTTGAGCTCATTATCCACTTCTTTGGCGGTGGCCAAACTGCATGAATAATTCCTACAAGTGATTGGGAATGGGATTTTTGTTACCTTCTTTAGGCCAAAAAGTGCGTGCAGCTCCAGGATTTACCTGGAATACTCTAGGATAATTATCTTGTCCCCGCAGTGTTTGGGCAACAAGTAGGGTTTCCTGGAGAAGCCGGTTACCCTTATGTACATATGTTGTTGAAATTGTATATAGTAATGGCTGTAACTCTGGACCAAATTCATCACCTTTGTAGATAGGCGGTATCCTACATCCCAGGTAGGTGTGAGCAGGTGGTAGTAAACGAAGGCATCGTTTACTCAGAAAAAACTGGGAAAACTGGTCTCCCATTGAATCTGTGGGAAGTGATCCCAAGGGGCCTTTTGTCTGGGAGCTACCCCAAGTACGCCATCAGTGAGTAACCCATTGGTGCGGGGTTTCTGCTGTGCCAGGGCCCAGAGAACATAAGAATTCATATAATACTTCTTCTTCTGGACTATCTAAAGAAATTGGGAGTCCACATGGTTAGAAATTATAGCGGCCCAATCAAAATATTTTGCACCTATGCTGATACCCAACAAGAAGTAATACATCCACCTGGAGAATTCTCAGGCGTGTTGTTTCCTGAATACCCGACACAATGCTATCATTCCCATTTGGATACTTTCTTTGAATTTGGACTTGGGGATCTCTACCTTCATCCTCCTGGGGTCTCTCTTCAGGACCTTGAGCCAATGATTGTTCATATATATATGGGCCACTTCCTCCAACTGTGTAAACTATGCCAAGGTGTCTGATCTGGTGACCACAGTTGGCCTATCAAATTGAGGGATTCCCAAGCCCATCTAGAAGGTATCGGGGTTGAGGGAGACCATGGGAGTAGGATACCCTGTTGGCTCCGGGGCTACAAGCATAACGGCCTAGACAGATGTGTTATAGTGAGCTGCAGGTGTGAGAATAAGCTTCGGTGACTGTACCAAGCATAGGAAGCAAGCTTCCTTAAGGATCCAAGAGTTTCTAATATTAATGGCCAATGGATCCCCGGCCTGTCATTGAATGTACATTATTTTTACTAAGGCCTGCATCTCAGGCCAGGTCCCGACGCTGGTGTCGGTGATGAATTGGACTTTGGACTCAATCTTTGAGCCCATGCTGACTCCATCTTTTACATATTTCAGGCTCATAGGCAGTTTCTCCAGGGCCTTCTCCATTTTGGATCTAACTACCGCCCTGGTAACCATTGTAGAAGGTAGTTCCGGACTTCCGGGTGGTGAGGATGTGGAAGCTTCAGACATATTTGAAAGTTTGTTTCTTTGAAAACCTATAAGGCAAGGAGACCGTCAGAACATATAGATAAATATTATTTTGGGGTCCAGATATCTTACCACCATGGTGCCTACTCTGAGAGGTTAGCTTAGTTCAAAAATCTCAGAGAATGTATACATGTTTTGCAAAAATCGGAAATTTAACCAATGGTCTCATCACACTTAGTGAAGGCAAGACACAGGTTGAGTGATGGCAAGAGACCCGAGGTCTGGAGAATTGACCATTGGAAGGTGTGTGCAAAAAGTGGGCCGTCAGACACACGTGAACGCCATGTGGGTATGCAATAAATGGAAGTTATAGCGATGGAGGCAGAGCCAACTGTCCAAATGCACAAAAACCAAAGGCCACTTGGAAAAATTTGAATGCACACATGGGACATAAATGAATGGCAGGCTAGTTTATGGAGGAGAGAGAAAATCACCTGGTTGAAACTGGTTGAGAGCTGAGTTTCAACCAGGCGATATTTCGCACAAAGCGAGCTCACAAATTAGAAACCCGAAACAGATGTAGTGCAGTGAGCTCAATAGACTACCAAGCAGATATACATAGAATATACACTATACATGATAGAGCTGAAGGGTATATACATGCAAACTAGATGGATACACAACAATATACATCAAGTGTACATATATACATGAAACACAAAGTGGCTATTTAAAAAACTAGGAATGTACAAACATTTACAAGTCTTTACATTATCTACAGATTATATTACACCTGCACAAAGGGTGGACGAGCCTCTGGCAGAGCTGACCCACCAACAGGCGGTGAACCAGAAAGAAACGCAAGACAAAATAACAGAATGAGACAACACAAAACCAAGCAAAACTAGAAAGCAGGAAAGCCGAGTGGAGAGAAGGTACCAACTTGAAAACAAAGAAGGGCAAGGAAAGGAAATCGCTGTGAATGCTCTATAACAGCTTCAACCATCAGTTGATCACCACTTACCACCACAGATCACTCACAATCACTCAGACCAGATTGGAATGGTTAGCACTGGATTATCGCTAAATCACTATAAATTGCTCTTAAATCTCTAAAATTGCTCAAGTGTTTAATCGCGGTAAATATGAAAATGACAGGTAACTTCTATTTATACCCATGGTAAAAGTAAGTTACCTTTCCTTGCGCAAAATTTGGTCAGACGGGCCTCTAGACTCTGGGCCCGGGGATTCCATGTGACGATATCATCTTAAGGAAAGATGTCATGGTGTAGAATCCCAGAGTCTGAAATCTGGCTCCCAACAGAGAACGACCAACTTCATGACCGGGTCCCGAAAACACTAGAGACCAACAAAACAAAACAACACTATGGGGAAGAAAACCCCAGATAAGGAAAACAAAGAAAAACAAAGAAAAAGAACAAGGCAAGAGCCAAAAGTAGAAAGAAAAAAAGGGGGACTCAACATTTTGCACACAAAATGTAGGGATGGTGATGTAGGGCATAACGAATGGTGACTGTCTGGGATGAATGTCGTAGTGCATTTGAGAACTACAAAGTCTCTGGTTAGCAAAAACGTGAATAAATTATTACCTCAAAGTATCTTACTTGTAAAGAGTAGCATGTTTGAGAAAATCCAGCCATATGTGATTTAACCCGTGATCCTTTCATCAGTGGTGAGGTGTGTGCTTTAGAAGGAAATCAAACCGATGACCTTTGGGAGAAGTAGAGAAGTGGCACTAAGTAGATCAGACCCCAAAGTCATTAGATTAGCTTGTTTTTCCTGGAGGTCAGAGTTTTGTCCGACTTTTTGTTATTTTGTATATTTCTGGGTGGGAGGGTGGTACTTCTTTCACCATCAACCTTAAGCTTAGCTAATTGTAATGGCGGTACTTCTTTCACCCTTCCACCTATTTTTATATGTTGAATGGGAGATAAAAACTCCAGACCTAAAAAGAATCTTAAAAATTTCAGACTTGGGTCAACCAACTTAGTGCGATCGATCTACCCTCAATGTGTCCGATTACTTGTCTTTCATTTTTATTTTACTGATTGCCAGATTTCCAAAAATAAACCTGATGAAGGATGCTCAAAATGTACTACCAAACTTGTAAAATAACTTTGGAGACCGGACCAATTCCATTATGCTAATAATAGATTCCTAAGTTTACCATGCTACAGACATCATCCCGGAGACCAAAGTTTATGCAAAGCATTCTAATCCTTACAAGAGGGAGAACAAAATGTCGAAACCTGAAAAGAATACAAGAAATAAGAACAAAAAACAACCAAGGAAAAAGGACTGTCCTGGAGGACAGCCAACAAGACTATTTACAAGGCAATGTACCTCCCAACAAGGCACCAAGAAAGAAATACTTACAAGCCAGGAACTTTATATAAAATACAACTTTTGGGCAAACCCACCTTATTCAAAATAATGTTTGAGAAATTGTCCATTGATAGGCAATGTGGCAGGCTCTCTAGTCATGGTGTTAAGGCGGTAGGTATTTTGCTTACAGATCTTTGAGATTAAGTATGGTCTGAGCCAGAGCCGTTGGAACTTGGTGTGCTTTCCTTTCTTTTCCCGGACCTTGTCCCACAACAGGACCAAGTCTGAAATCTGGAAAGCCTTGTATTAGGCTCTATGGTCAAACCATCATTTTACCACTGCTTGATGATGCGTAAAATGTTCAAGGGCTGTATCTCACTGTTCTTCCATCCACACCAGATTTAGGAGCCAAACGTCCACAATATTATCCTGGTTGCTGAATTCCTGCATAAACTGTAAGACTGTGATTTGTAAGTTGATTGGGAATACTAGATTCGGGCCATAAACCAGATGGAATGTGGACGTTCCTAGGGCGACCTTAATTCAAATGCGATCTACCTAGGGGGCGAATCTCAACTTTTGGTGCCAATCCTAGGGATTCTTCTCTAGCAGGTGTTTGATCACTTCAAGTAGATTTTTATTCAGCAACACCGTTCCCCTGGGGGTAATAGTTGCTGGAAAACTTTAGAGTGATCCTCTGATTGTAGGTCCATTCAAGTAATTATGTCAAAGAAAATGCCAGACCATTGTCACATACTAAAGCAAAGGGCATTCCAAATCTTGTGACAATGTTTTCTTCCAGAAATTTAATAACTACATCTACCGTGTTATTTTTACAAGGTATGGCTTTCGACCACCGGGTGCAGTAATCAGTAGCAATCAGGATGTACCAGTGGTTGGCAGATGAGTTGGGGTTGATTTACCTGATGAATTCGAATTCCCATTGGGAAAAATGTCTAGCCTCAAAGACTGGTTGTAAAGGCATAGCCGGGTTACGCTCACGATGTGCCGCGGTTTGGCAAGTGTGGCATCTTCGAACATGAGTGTAAACATCTTTAAATATACAAGGCCAATAGTATCTGGCCTAGAGGATTTGATGGATGGTGGTGTCGGCTGAGCCATTCTCAGTTCCAAACTGTCCATGGAATTCATTAATCATCTTTGCAGCTTGGTCTCTGTCAATGCACCGGAGGTATACTCCCTCATAGTTCCTACGATAAAGTGTGAAGTTTTTTATCATAAAGTGAGCACTTTTCATCCACAGAGTGTGACATTTATTGGGAGGTAACCCATCCAAACATTTGTTGTTTAACAAAAAGTATACCAGATCAGTATACCATAGGTCTCAAGTGATGGACTCCACTGTGTAAGTTTGACACTCCATGCGGGGAGTCTCTTCTACCATTGCTCGACTTAGTCCCTGGCCTTAGACTATCTTCATGGGCAGCATTTCTAATTCATATTCCTAGAGGATGGCCATCCATTTCCCCCATCTTTCACCCAACTCACTCTACATCAGTAGAGACTTCACAGCCTGGTCTGAGATGATAGCATGTACCTTTTTCCAGAGAATATAATGCCAGAATTTCTTCATAGAGCGAACAAGAGCAAAGGCCTGCTTCTCTAATGATGAGTACTAGACTTTAGCATTCTTGAAGGGGGAGCTCAATTATATCCTTATTGAGAAAGCATGCTTAGTAGTTGTCTTCGCATCATAGAAATTAAGACACTACATGCTCTCTCACACAGTCAAGCTCATAGCTAAGATGGATGCTCTGAAGTATCTTTTAAGAAGAACAACACTAACAGGCCATTTGGAAAAATGGGTCCTCATTCTAAGTGAGTTTGACATTAAGTATGTTGAATGGAGGGCTATCAAAGGATAGGTACTTGTAGATCAACTGGCTGATTCACCGCTCCAAGATGATACACCATTGCTAATTGAATTTCCTGATGAGACAATCATGCATCTCACCGAACATTCATGGAAGATGTACTTTGACGGTTCATTTACTCAACAAGGATCTAGATCCAAGGTTCTCTTGATTACTCCACAAGGATATAAGATTCCCAAATCTTACAAATTAATGTTCCCATGCACCAACAATATCTCAGAATATGAAGCGTTGGTCAACGGTCTCAAGCTCGCCATAGAATGGAAGATCATTGAGCTACACATATACGGTGACTCCCAACTAGTTATCAATCAAATCAATGGGGAATATTAAACAAAAGATTAAAAAATTAATGCCCTACAAACAACTAGTTGATGATTTGAAGAAATACTTTTTCTTCGTCACCTTTCAGCAGATACCAAGATCAGAGAATAAAGTAGCAGATGCTATGGCTACCTTGGCATCCATGTTACAACTAGAGGAACATCAATTCCACTATGACTTCTTGGTGGAAGAAATATCCTATCCCGCCTTTACCAATCCCAATTACTAGGTAATTTGTGCCTTAAATACCCCAGATCAATCCCACTATGCCAGTATTATTTCTTATCTTTCAGACCAAACCATTCCCGCCAATCTATCTAGAAATGAGAAACAATCCCTGATTAGGACAACATCACGTTACATCCTCATAACTAACAACCTATATTGACGTAGTCTTGACGGTACACTTCTTTGATGTTTAGAACTAGAAGAGTCTGATCTAGCTTTAAAAGACATCCATGAAGGTGTATGTGGATCACACTTGAATGACTTTTCCTTAGCTAAAAAATTGCTCAGAGTAGGCTATTATTGGCCTACAATGGAGAAAGATGCTATTCAATTTTCCAAAGCATGTCTTAAATTCCAAACACATGGAAACCTCATCCATGCTCCTGCTAGAGAACTGATACCTTTCATAACACATTGGCCATTCCAGCAATGGGCCTTTGACTTGGTTGGACAGATACATCCCAACTCTTCAAATGGACACAAGTTCATCATTACGGCCACTGAGTATTTCACAAAGTGGGTCAAGGCCGTGCCGCTAATCAAAGCCACTGGCAAACAGGTGGCTATGTTCATTTTAAACTACATTATTTATAGATATGGGATACCCTCTTCAATTGTGACAGACAATGGGGGCCAATTTAAAAACCAAGACATTGATGACCTTTGTGAACAGTTTCACATTACTCAACATTTCTCTTCTATCTATTATCCTCAAGGTAATGGATAGGCTGAGGCATTGAACAAAAACATTCTCAAAATCCTACACAGAACTGTGAGCAAGTTTGGCAAAGACTGGCATTTACAACTAAATCTAGCACTATGGGCCTATAGAAAAAGCATCAGAACACCAACTGGAGCCACGCCATTTTCTCTGGTCTATGGCGTTGAGGTAGTATTACCTATTGAGGTTGAGATCCCATCTTTGCAGATATCTTTACAAGGACTGGTTACTAACGAACAATGCCACATTGATCAGATAAATTCTCTAGACCTACTAGATGAGCACAGGCAATAGGCATTCAATCACCTCAAAGTGTACCAAGAAAGAATGTCCAAAGGTTACAAAAAGAATTTTAAACCATGCAAGTTTGAAGTGGGAGACCTTGTCCTAAAAGAGAATCCTAAGAACCAGCCTAACAGAGAGCAGAAAGGAAAATTTGAACCTAACTGGTTGGGGCCTTATATTATCATGGCTACTTTTGGGAGTGGAGCCTATCAGTTAGCTACACCTGAGGGAGATGTTCTTCTAGATCCTATCAACACTCTACATTTGAAGCGATTCTACACTTAATGTTTGACTAGCAGAGCCTGTATAGCAAAAAGTTCTTGCAAAATACCAAAAACATTTAGAAAATTGATCCTAAAGAAATCCAAAAATAGTGAGAAAGGTTCTTCAAAAGGGGTATCCTTGGTGAAAACCTGGTAAACATGCACCTTGATACTACAAAAACATTCAAAAAAACAAAAATTGAAAAAAAATTGAAAAAGAGAAAAAGTGCCTTGGTGAGCACCTGGTAAAATAGGCATCTTGGTAGAAAAAAGAAAGAAATGAATCTTGCCAAGTGGTGAAAACCTATAAATTAGGCATCACTTGTGTTCTATGCTCCATCTATCAATGCACTACTGATACTAGGCCTTCATAATTTTGCCTGTGCTCATACGCTGACTTCATATTCCTACATGACTATCTTATCCTCGCTTGGAATTTGTCTATCTTTACGGCTTAGGAATAGGTCATTCTGCACTAGGGGCATCTTTATTAGCATAGTCGGTCATGGTTGCTAGGATGCTCTAGGATGATTTGCCTCACAAACACAATGTTTCTCAACACATGCAAAACAATGTCACTTCCTTAAAACAAAGGTGTCTTTTGACAACATGGGACATGACATGACATTTACAACATTTCTACACAGCTATTTTGGATCGCAAACATGAATGGATTATCCTATCAAGGCACAACCATGGCACACCATATTGCTTATATTCTAAATTTCTGATTGATGAATC
This sequence comes from Thuja plicata, assembly GCA_018584345.1. Classification (NCBI taxonomy): domain Eukaryota; kingdom Viridiplantae; phylum Streptophyta; class Pinopsida; order Cupressales; family Cupressaceae; genus Thuja; species Thuja plicata. The sequence continues at coordinate 1,614,179 of MU225107.1, read as the reverse complement.
TTTACTGTGTTTGACAGATGAATGAACAAGTACTACTTAAACGCACAGTTTGATAATGGTTTGATTATGATTCTTTTATGTCCTAATGATATTTTCAACTAGGGGCATCTAAGTAATTATGAATTTTATCTGATTGATTCTCAATTGATGATTTATTATGTCTTCTTAGTTACTCAATGACATCTGCGCAAAGACAAAGAGTCGCAAGGATTGGGGGCATAATGTTTTCTTAGATTTTCTACGTATGGTGATTGTTTCACATGATCCTATAAATTTCACTTGACTAGGATGTTTATGGTAAGAGCTACCACTATGGGTGGATAGTCGCATATATCCTGATCTTTGTTATGTGTAAACTACGGTGAGTTTGACACAATTTCCTTGTCTGTTTTCTGATCCAGATTCTCACTAAGGTATATGAATCATAATGTACCCAAGGATATGAATTTTCAAGGTCATTGCGGGTTCAATATCTTGCCTTAATTAGAAACTGGTATATTACAAGGAAGGTGATTGTTTTGTTATTCTGGCTTCTATGCCTTAATGCCTAAGTCCATTTTTGACATTTCAATAAAATATAGTCTTCATATTATCATAATATCAGTGGGTATTAGTGATGATTGTACTATTCGATGGTATCCATTCCAAAAATGCCCAATGATGATAAAAATGTTGCAATATTTGCTAAATCAGTGACAAAGTCCTAAGAGTCTGCATATAGCTGCATTTAAAGATTTCCTGATGCATTTTACCAATAGTAATAACCACATAAGGAAATTTAAGCTCAAAACATGCTTTCTATCTTCCTCCAAAAATCCAAGTTTACTACTAATACCCATGCTTCCCAAAAATCTTTGATCTATCGGGAACAAAATTGAACTCATATTTTCAATGTGATTAACTTGGTACTTGTGTGTTTACTCTTAAACACACCCCCGCCCCTTCATTTCTTCTACTCCATTCTTTCTTTCCCTAAGTGCTTCCTGCAAGTAATACATTCGTTCAACTGAGAAATTTCTTTTTTTTTTCCTTCAATTTCGATCCCGAGGGGGCATGATCACACTATCATCACTTAAATTTTTGCTCGAAACTGCATTAAAAATGACTTCGTTATCAAACAAACTAGGGGCATAACAGTTTCTTGACTAAAGTCGGAACTATTGGATAGAAAGCTTTGGTTCTCATAAGCTGGATATCTTATGTTTCCTCATTTTAAAATATTTTTAAAGCTCCTGGCAGCTTCATATTGACTTTTGGATGACAACCAAGTTCAGAATTAGTATTATTAATTTTCGGACGACAACCAAGTTCAAAATTGGTATTTTTAAAATCTTTTATTGATCTTTGGATGATAACCAAGTTCAAAATCAATTCTATCAATTTTGTTTAATCAAGTGTGAGACTGATTTCATCAACATTTCATTCAACAACCAAGAACGGGATTCTCAATCTTTTTGAAGTCAAAATCAAAAACTTTCTTTGAATCAATGGCTGCTCGCACATCAATTCAAAGAGGGGCAAATGTAACCACCTAAATTTGGTCTATTCCAATTATGGACCCTATTTTCCCTAAGTGTGATCATACCCTCGATTATGTCCAAACGACCCTGTTACTGCTTGGCATAATCCTTTAAATCAATTTAATGTCCTAGGTGATTTTTATCACTGATTTATATTAACTATTATAGCCATACAATTTAGATCAATTTCAACCAATCAAATCAAATTAAAAATCAAACATGGCTATAGTATTTAATTATAAAGGAATTAAATAAATCCCAAAATCAAATACCCACTTGCAATTAACCCATTCCCCTAGCCTATTTAATTTAATTAAAATGGCTATAGTCCCCTAATTATTAAAAAACAATTAAATTGTTTAAATAATTATTTCCTATATTTCTAAATGAATTAAATAAGTTTATTTCATTTATTAATATTCCCCTAAACCCCAACCTAACCTATCTTAACCACTTCTACCCTGGTTTCTAACCCTTCTCAACCCATTCACCCATGCTAATCTAATCCTAATCCTAAATGCTACTCTAACCCACCTCCTAATGTTGTCACATTCCATTAAGGAATACTAAGCAACTCAACCCACTTGAGAAAGTCCACTTTCTCAAGCTGGACTTTCTTAAAGTCCATTTTCTCAAGCCTTTCTCCCATACATCATTAAGGCCCTCATTAATATGAAGACCTTAAGCCTATGTCTCTCCCATGCCTTATTAATGCCTTGGGCATTAATGGCTCTTACATATTCATTTATGAGTCTCCTAATTCATAAATGGACCTTGGCCCCCTCTCTCTGTCCCATTCTTCTATAAATAGAAGCCTGTTTTGAGAGCAAATAAGCATTCACATTTAGATCAAAATTATATTTTTATGCTGTTAGATTCATCCTAGATTCACATTTCACTCACTATTCCATGCTTTTGTTTTGTTTCCATTTCACCTTTTAAAGCTAGATTACATGCTTTATCCATATTTTTAGCTTAAATTTGATTTAAATCCTTCATGCTAGAATAGTATTGGTCACTGATTTGTAGCATATTCTGAGGGCTAAATATGCAACTAATCACACTCTTTCTAGTTAGAAGGCAATAGGCCGATATTAGTGGTTTTTAACATTTTATTTAACTATTTGGACTAATGCAATGACCTATTGAGTGTTTGTGTTGTTTTCAATAGGTACCCATTTACACACACACATCATCATGGTCTCGTTCCTCTACTATCTGGTCTTCAAAGACACCAACATTGGCCATGAAGGCTAGGATATGTTGATCGTCCTCAAAAACTTGAAAGTGGGTGACATTATCTAGAATAGATGGGGTGGGGACCATCTCAACTGAAAATCTCCAGAGTCGTGAGCCGGCCATGGGTTCAAGTGTCCTAGCAGAAATAGCAAGGGCATCTGAGACATAGTTCTGTCGCCAGGGAATAAGATCAACACCGAAGGCATCAAAATATTCATTAAGGTTCCATGCTTAGTTGCGATATGTGGCCAGCCTTTTGTCATGACATGTATACTGACTCTGGACCTTTTTGACAACTAACTCTGAATCACCCAGAGCGCAGAGGTGGGTGATTCCTTTCTTTAATGAAAATAAGAGTCCAAGGATCAAAGCCTCATACTCTGTAACATTGTTGGTGCAGTTGAAATCTAGTCTATAGGATGTGAGGAAGAATTTCCCTTGCAGGTTGATTAATTCTACTCCGGCCCCACAACCTTGTTTGGATCGGAACCCATCGAACTTAAGGGTCCACAAATCGTTATTCGCAGTCCAGAGCTAGGGAGCGGGAGTATTCTTTGGATTGTTCTTGGGAGACTTGGGAGGAGCTTCCTCCCTTACTGTTGGCACATGGGTGAGGTCTACCTCTGAAGGAGTTTGAATTTGAGGTTTTCAGGGAAATGGCACTGAAGAAGTGCTTCCGGTAAGGATACTGGGTTCTGGGGAATCAATTGTGTGTTCTTTATTCTGGAAGGTGTCGATGTGCTGGGTAGCGATAGAAAGGAAAAGTTCACACTCTAGTTCTAAATGTTTTTGATAGTGTACTCAGCACCAAGTACCAGACAAGAGTGTAGCGGGGGTCACTGCGACACCCTAAGAGTCAACCTCATCCCTCAACTTTTCTTCTAGGTCCTGGGTTCTCTGCAGAACTATGGAATTCTCCCCGGGGGTGAAATCGAATGTTAAGATTTCAAAGGGTCGGTACACCCTGGGGGAAGTCTCAGAGAAGAAGACCTCACTAACCCTCTCAACTTCGGTAAGGGCTTGCTTCATCTGGGGCTCACTTTCAACTTAGATCTTATTTGAGTCTCCTTCCCAGGGGAGCCATAAGTGGGAGAAGTTGGTCAAAAAGTATCCATTCAAGGACTTAGACCAATTCTAACTTAATAACATCCCATAAGTCTCTGGGATGTCCAACACTTGGACATCAATTATACTGGCTATCCTGGGGTCCTGGATAAGCTGTATCCGGACGTTCTTCAGTTCCCCCATTATTTTCACAGCTATTTTGTCCAATTGAATCATTGCACTATTAGATGGGGTAGGATGGAATCTGAGCTTCTGGCATATGGAAAAGGGGCATGATGTTGCCCGAAGCTCCAGAGTCTACTGGGTAGTTGTGTATGTTTTTGCCTTAGATATTTAGGCCTAGTAGGAAGGGAGGATCTTTATTGTTTCCCCAGAAGATAGCCATATTTGCATCCTCAAAAGAGACAGTCTTGGGCGGGTGACTGACAACTTCTGGGTTTCTCAAGAGCTTCAGAAGAGACTTCTTCTACTTGGGACAGTTTAGCAAAACCTCCATTAGGGTCATGGAGGTGGTGGTCTACTCTAACGCCTTTGTAATGTCAAATCTTTCTCCTGGGAATTGGTGACTTCCCTTGGCCAGGTCTTTCACTTGGTTAGAGCTAGAGCCTTTTAGAGGGGTGGGGTGATCAGTTGCATTATCCCCAGGAGGAGTGTCCCTGGTGGGAGGTGTTGGTGTGTTAGCTGGTCCTTTACCAGCCTGACTCCAAGTATTGTATGGAGTCTGTGGGTTGGTGAAGGAATTAGCCTCAAAGGGCAGGACCAATTCATCAAAGAATCCTGTAATTCAGATTCTTCTTCATCTTCCCTGGAAGTCCTGAAGAAGATAGTCTCACAGATGAATTCACTGTGAGTTGATTCTTGCACAGGAGGCTCTGGGGAGTAGCATCATGCGATTATTGTCTATCTAGCTAGGAGATCATGATGACCTTTTCTAGTGTAGCACAGTTCACCTCATTGTGGGAGCCTGTGTCGTGCAATCTACACCAATTGGTCATGGGCTGGAAGTCTGTGACTAGTGTAAAATGTGATGGTCCAACACCACTTTGATTGGAATTTTAGTTTGGAGGTGGGCCTTTGATGTTTGATTTATTGTTCCATTGCTATTGATTGGGCTAAGGCCCACTGTTGAAGTTTCTTCCCCTGACATTGTTGTTCCATTGGCTGAAAAAAATATTTCCTCTCTAGGAATTAGAATTTTGCGGTGCGTAGGACCCCGCCTTCAGTTGACCCATGTCCACAGTCAGGGTAGACAACATTTTCCAGAGGGACTCAACCTCGGTGGTCAACTGAGTGTTTACATCACAGTGTGATGGTTATTGTTGGTTTCCTGGGAAGGCAACAGCATTCTCCAGAGTCGAAGGCTACAATCCTCCAGCTGCGGATGACTGAAAGAAGGGCACTCTAGGTTGTTGTGTCTAAGGTTTTTGTGTCTGCTATGGTTGATTCCAAGGGAAGACTTCCAGATCTGGTATTGATTGAGTCTGCGGTGGGTAAACGTACCGGGCCTGCTGGTCTATCGGTGGTGGCAGGGGATTCATTGCCATCGTGGGGCACCTATTTCCAAATTGGGGTTATATCCCCCAGCGTATTCTATTCCACTGGGGATCATGTTGAAGGGCGTGCTCTGCCCAATCTTTCCCATGGACTTGTTGAGGCCATGGGACAGTTCTAAGGCTAGGTTTTAGACCTTTTCCAAAGTATCCTGGTCACCCGCAACAGTAGTTCTCCAAAGGAGAGTGGCAACAAAGGGGTCCATCGCATTAAGATAGGTCTGTATGGTTACTTCTAGGGATGGAATAAAAGGGCCCGTGCACCGCTTGAAGGTGTAATCATCTAAAAATGGTCATCTAGACTATTAGCCCCTTTCTAGAATTATTTGCTAAAATCCTCAATTGCTCATTCTTGATAAAATCCTAGCTTTGTCATTTATTCGATTATTTTTGGGCTA
>MU225107.1:1584593-1595576 GCA_018584345.1 Thuja plicata | reverse complement strand
AGCTCTAGCTGAGAGAAATACTCAAAATAGCCTTGCACTCCATGCCTAGGGAGCTCTAAACCGATTTCTCAAGGTTTCCAATCCATGGATCCTCTTGGAAGCAATGGTTTAGAGAAGTGCACCACTTAAGTGTGTACACAAGGCACGCTAGAACTGATGATTGAATATTGCAAGTGGTTCATTGGGTTCCTTTCTGATGGAGATGAACTGGCTATGGGACCAAGTTGGAACCACATGTATGTGAAAGGTAGCCAAGAAGGCATCCTCCATGTCCTACCAATTGTTGATGGAGTTGGCGGGAAGGTTTAGGTACCAATTCAGCTCACCCTGCCCCAAGGATAGGGGAAACATCCAAGTCACAACATCTTCATGTTGGATCCGGTGTTGGTTCATGGAATCCTTGTATGCCTGTAAGTGTTCTTCTATGGTTCATGAGCCTAAGTGCTCATATCATGGGCAAATCTTCTCTGGGTGCGAGGGCAAGTCATTGATTGCACCTGGAAAAGTTCCCATAGGGGACACATTATTACTAAAATATGCAGCCATTGGGGGAACTGGATTTTGAATAATTTGAGCGCTGGTTCCCGAGATTTCCTAAGAAGTTTGGATATTTTGAGGTATGCTGGACACCCAGACAATTGTGGCTAGTGTGGTTTTTGGGGTCTATTTCTTTTGAGCAAGAGGCTCGAGTTTGAAAAACCTTCCGAGGTTTGGGGCTGACCTAAGTATTCTCTCAAATTTTGTTGGGGAGAAAGACCCAATCCCACTGAAGGCTTGACTCCTAAAACTATGGCTTAGGGAACCCTTAGGAGGTGTAAAATTGGAATCTCAGGAAGGGGACAAGTTCATGCCCTCCTTCTAGCACCAGTTTCTATTGACGGGGCTTTGGTGACCGGCTCCGCCAACAATTATAAGTTGTCACCGGGTATCAGGGTAATGGCCAACTTCATCTACAAAGGTTATCCAGGGAAATGAGATTCCCCGGGCCTCCAAGCACTTGGGTGTCAGGTCTTGACGGTGCAGGGTTCGGTTGGGAGATGTGACTATTTTCAAGGGGGATAGCTGGTTTCTTCAACTTGTTCTCTCTGGGGATTCAAGAAGGTGAGGCTTCTCCAAACAATCTACACTTAGAAAATAAAATAAAAAAGATCCTATAGGGTTAGAGATATCGCATCTACCTATAGTTATGTTTAAAAATTCCATACATCGATAATGCTCTAATATACTATACTAAATACCAAAGAAATACACAAACATCAGTTTCATATTTGATCAGTAGCAAGGGAAAGGAGGTCATTAATCTACTTAAAATATCAGAGAAAAAGACATGAAGAACATTAAACATAAAATACCATTAACTTAGAAGACAAAGTGTACACAACATCATTGCAAGAACCATTTCTTCTTCATTAAAATTTCTTCTAGCAAGCACTGGTGCATGGTACAATTGCGGCTCCAAGGGAGCATCTAACTACTGAAAACTTAAAGACCAAGGAGCATTGAGCTCTGTAACTAAAATGAAAATACTGCTTCTCTATTACTATGGACTGCAAAATCATCAATTTTATTGACCCTTGGAAAAGGGCCAAACTCACTATTTATACACATTTGCATCTAACCCTAACCCTAACTTACATTACACTGTAAAATAAAATACAATATCTGGTGGCCGGTACTACTTGCGCCACCCTACAAAAGACCTAGAGATGGAATAGGCCTGACATGTCAGAAGAATGAGACAAGAAGGTGGAGTGGAAGAATCGGCCTTGAGAAGAGAGTTGAGAAAGAGAAGGAAGAAATCTGATCCCCCAGGGATTGAGGCTACATGCCTCATAAATGGAAAATGTGGTGCCCTATCTCCAATGTGCCAGGTGTGTATCTGAAGTGGTGCCTCGAGAAGATCACCTATCAGAAGACCACTGTTGATTTGATGTGCCTTGATGTAGCTATCTGTCCTCTGAAAACCTTCGACAACCTTTATTAACTTCTTGAAAGTGACCGGTCGGCCTCTGGGACCGGGACATAGATCACCGAAAGAATACAAAAATGTGGGATCTAAGACTTTGGGATCTGGGAACTTATGTTTTGAAAGAATAAAGAATACAGAATGCTTGGGTTTTCTCCGGTCCCTGGAGAAACTTCATTAGTTTTTGTTATCATTGAAGGTTTGGAGGAGGTTGGAGATTCCATCCTCATCAATCTCTTTGAGGCCGGACTGCCGGTACTTAGCCACCTCAATTTGTTCTCCTAGCTCCAGAACATTATTCTTGAATTCATCGGCCATTTTTGCTGCATCATGACCACTAAGGATCATGCGAGTGAATCTCGCCATTTGAGTTCCATCCACTCCCTCTAGGGATTGATATCTTGACTCCATTAATTCATCAAACTTCCCCAAAATGTATTCCTCCGGCGTGCATGTGTCAGTACTGAATGGGTCAGCTCCGGAGACCTTTGTGACAAAATCCTTGTACATATTTGAAGAATATTGGACCGTGTTGATTTTATCATGTAGAACCCCTACCATTTGCTTGAGCACCTCCAATGTGAGTTCAAGTCTGAAGTGTTGGGTTTTCACAAAATTGAATGACTCTTCCCCTAGAATCCCAGACTCAGAGACCATTTCCTCCCCAAGGCCGAGGAGTTCTTCAAGTTCTACCTTCCATGCTTCATAATTTTCTATATCACCCTCCCATAAGTTGATAATAGTTTCTGCCTGATGCAGGACATGTCAGGCCGCATACAAGTTCGGGAGGGTGGATACCATAAAGCGCCGGGTGTTTCCTATCTGCAGAGCGACCCACTCATCGACCGCTTGGGTCTTCTTCTTCATTACTCATAGGGAGTCTATATCTCTCTGTAGTAGTGGCACATCAAATATGGAGGCCTCCAGAGTGATAGCACTAATAGGCTGGGCCAGCTCAGTTAGCAAGCCCATGAGGTTTGCAATTTTTTCCTTTTCCTCCTTGAGCCTTTGGGCCTCTTTTTCATAATGGGCTTTCACTGCCTTGGCCGCTTCTTTTAACAAGTTTACTTCACCCTATTTTCCTCTTTCCCCTAGTGATATCTCCGTGATATCATAATCTCTGGTGTCAGCTATTGCCTGATTAGTGTCTGGGGGAGGTGTTGCCACTACTACAATAGTTTCTCCGCCCGGCCCGGTTTGAAGAGTATGAACCGTTCAGGCTTTCTTGGCCTTCAGTGGGTCCTGGGCCTGAGCCATCATCTCGGCCAAAGAGAGATGAGCTCTGGGAGTCGGTAGTTATTTTTTCTTCTTGGTTTCCAATAACCACTGTGGCGGCAGGGGTGGCTTATTGGCCAAAGCTTTTTCCTTAGGTTCTTCCCCGGTATCTTGTCGTTGTTCCTCTTCAGTGGTGTGGGACTCACCCAGCTCCTTCTCTGCATCTTTTGGCTCACCTGCGATGTCCTCCCTGGTGACATTTATTTATTCAGCCCTATTACCTATATCTTCTACTTTGTCTGGGCCTTCATTAGTTGTCCCCGGGGCTTCTTTTTCTTGTTTCTCTTCTTGTTCCTTGGTCTTTATTGCTGGGACTTCTTCATTTAGAATTTGGGCCGTAGTGATGACCTCACTGAATGTAACCTTCGGTAGTGGAGTCTGGAACATGACGGTTGAGGTTACAGTTGTTCCTAAAGGTCTGGTTCCCTCAGCAGATGCCATCTATTCATCTTGCCTCTATTGATCCACTCCTGTGTTTTGTATCTCTGGGACCTCAGAGGAAACACCTTGTTCTATTTCCTTTTCTTCCTCCATCTATTCCTCCTGCTCCTATGTAGGTTCCTATTCTTGAGCCTCTTCTTGATCTAGGATCTCAACCTCCTATTGCTCAGTGCCCCCTTGTAAGTTTTCAAACTCGTCGGTTTCAAAGACATCATTAAATTCATCCTATGGGGGAGGGTTGGCTGGGACATGAGCGGGTTCTGGTTCCTCCTCCGACTCTGGGGAGTTAGAAGAAAGGATTTCAACCTATGGGATTTGAGGTATCCCTAGTACTAGCTCAACCTTAGGCTTTGGGTTAAGCCTCTTCTTTCTTCTGGTGACTAAGGGTGGCCCCGCTTCCCTTAGTACCGCTTGTTCCTCTAGATCCACCCCTGTTGCCTTAATCATCAGGGCTACTAGTGAAGGGGATGAGGGGGGACAAATTGGCATGGTCATAAGTACCAGAGTAGCCATCCGCATGATTAGCTTCTCCTTCATTTGTTGGGAGGCCACCACTGATTACTTTATTTGCTCCTTTATGGAGATTTCTTGCTCAACCAGAGTTTCCATTATTTCTTTTCCTTTTCCTTTATTCCCTCCCTGTGAAGAAGTCCCGACCCCCAGGGTTAACGTTGGTATCGGCTGGGCAGCCCGACGGACGCTCCCGGGGTACACCTTCTTAAAATAGCTGTGGCTTTGTTCAACTATATTTGAGTGAACTCTTCAATAGTGGGTCCCTCCTGGGCATCCCAGTTTACTGGTGGGAGGGCCAATTTATCGATCCCCTTTGCTTTGTACTGGGGATCTATTGTGGAGCTGGCATCTGAGAAGTCCTCCAGAAATCTTCAGAGTTTCAATCTTTCCATCATCCCAGCAGTCATCCTAACATAGTGCTGGCCCCAGACTTCCACGTCATCCTAGCAGTCTTCCCAGAAGTCTTCAATGTGGTATTGATGGGGCTCTCACACCCAGGGAAGTGCCATTGTGATCTTGCAGTGCAGGTCGAAATGCTTCCGCGCTAAGTAAAATTTTTCCAAGTTATATCTCTTGAGATCATTATCTTCTTCTTTGGTAGTGGCCAGACTGCATGAATAATTCTTGCAAGTGATTGGGAATGGGATGTTCGTTACCTTCTTTAGGCCAAAAAGTGCGTGCAGCTCCAGGATTTGCCTAGAATACTCTAGGAGAATTATCTTGTCCCCGCAGTGTTTGGGCAACAAGTAGGGTTTCCTGGAGAAGCCAGTTACCCTTATGTATGTATGTTGTTGAAATTGTATATAGTAATGGCCATAACTCTGGACCAAATTCATTGCCTCTGTAGATAGGCGGTATCCTGCATCCTGGGTAGGTGTGAGCAGGTGGTAGTAAACGAAGGCGTCATTTACTCAGAAAAAAATGGGAAAACTGGCCTCCCATTGAATCTGTGGGAAGTGATCCCAAGGGGCCTTTTTTCTGGGAGCTACCTCGAGTATGCCATCAGTGAGTAACCCACTGGTGCAGGGTCACTGCTGTGCCAGGGCCCAGAGAACATAAGAAGTCATATAAAACTTCTTCTTCTAGACTATCTAGAGAAATCGGGAGTCCACATGGTTAGAAATTATAGTGGCACAATAAAAATATTTTGCGCCTGTGCTGATACCCAGCAAGAAGTAATAAATCCACCTGGAGAATTCTCGGGCGTGTTGTTGCCTGAAGACCCGGTACAATGCTATCATTCCCATCTAGATGATTTCTTTGAATTTAGACCTGGGGATCTCTACCTTCATCCTCCTGGGATCTCTCTTCGGGACCTTGAGCCAATGATTGTTCATATATATATGGGTCACTTCCTCCAACTGTGTAAACTGTGCCAAGGCATCTAATCTGGTGACCACAGTTGGCCTATCAAATTGAGGGATTCCCAAGCCCATCTAGAAGGTATCAGGGTCGAGGGACACCATGGGGGTAGGATACCCTGTTGGCTCCAGGGCTACGAGCATAATAGCCTGGACATATGTGTTATAGTGAGCTGTAAGTGTGAGAATAAGCTCTGGTGACTGCCCCAAGCACGGGAAGCAAGCTTCCTTAAGGAGCCCAGAGTTTCAAATATTAATGGCCAATGGATCCCCGACCTGTCATTGAATGTACATTATTTTTACTAAGGCCTGCATCTCAGGCCAGGTCCCAACGTTGGTGTCGGTGATGAACTGGACTTTGGAATCAATCTTTGAGCCCATGATGACTCTGTCTTTTACATATTTCAGGCTCATAGGATTTTTCTCCAGGGCCTTCTCCATTTTGGATCTAACTGCTGCCCTGGTAACCGTCATAGAAGGTAGTTCCAGACTTTCGGGTGGTGAGGATGCGGAAGCTTCAAACATATTTGAAAGTTTGTTGCTCTGAAAACCTGTAAGGCAAGGTGACCGTCAGAACATATAGATAAATATTATTCTGGGGTCCAGATATCTTACCACCATGGTGCCTACTTCTCTGAAAGGTTAGCTTAGTTCAAAAATCTCAGAAAATGTATACATGTTTTGCAAAATTTGGAAATTTAACCAATATATGGGCCCGGGGGTCTCATCACACTTAGTGAAGGCAAGATGTAGGTTGAGTGATGGCAAGAGACCTAAGGTCTGGAGAACTGACCATTGGAAGGCATGCACAAAAAGTGAGCCATCAGACACACATGGACGCCACGTGGGTATGCAATAAATAGAAGTTATAGCAATGGCAGCGGAGCCAACTGTCCAAATGCGTGAAAGTAAAAGGCCACTTGGACAAATTTAAATGCGTGCATGGGACATAAATGAATGGCAGGCTAGTTTATGGAGGAGAGAGAAAACCACCTAGTTGAAACTGACCAAGAGCCAAGTTTCAACCAGGCAGTATTCCGCACAGAGCGAGCACTCGAATTACAAACCTGAAATAGGTGCAGCTCGACAAGCTCAACAGACTACCAAGCAGATATACATAGAATATACACTATACATGACAGAGCTGAAGGTTATATACATGTAAACTAGATGTATACATAATAATATACATCAAATGTACATATATACATTAAACACAGAGTGGCTATTTACAAAACCAGGGAATGAACTAACATTTACAACTCTTTACATTATCTACAGATTATATTACACTTGCACAAAGGGCGGATGACCCTCTGGCAGAGCCGATCCACCAACGAGCAGTGAACCAGAAAGAAACGCAAGACAAAACAACAGAATGAGACAACACAAAACTAAGCAAAACTAGAAAGTAGGAAAGCCGAGCGTAGAGAAGGTACCAACCTGAAAACGAAGAAGGGAAAGGAAAGGAAACCACCGTGAATGCTCTGTAATAGCTTCAACCATCAGTTGATCACCACTTACCACCATAGATCACTCACAATCACTCAGACCAGCTTGGAATGGTTAGCACTGGATTATCACTAAATCACTATAAATCACTCTTAAATCACTAAGATTGTTCAAGTGTTTAATCGTCATAAATGTGAAAATGACAGGTAACTTCTATTTATACCCGCGGTAAAATTAAGTTACCTTTCCTTGCGCGAACTCCGGTCAGACAGACCTCTGGACTCTGGGCCTAGAGATTCCATGTGATGATATCATCTTAAGGAAAGAAGACGTCGTGGCACAGAATCCCAGAGTCTGAAATCTGGCTCCCAACAGAGAACGACCAACTCTGGGATTGGGTCCTGGAGACACGAGAGAACAACAAAACAAAACAACACCACGGGGAAGAAAACCCCAGAGAAGGAAAACAAAGAAAAACAAAGAAAAAGAACAAGGCAAGAGCCAAAAGAAGAAAGGAAAAAAGGGGGACCCAACATTTTGCACACAAAATGTAGGGACGGGGATGCAGGGCATAACAGGTTGGCAATAGATATCACAATGTTTTAGACAAGTCATGGGAGTTCTCAAGATTCAACGTAGATTCTTGATCTTGTTCTGATCGTGTGATTGTCACTAGATCTCAGAATAAAATCAAGGTTCAAGAAAGGATTCAGTGACTCACCAACTCAGTTTATGTCCAGGTCTCCAGATAGACCCGAGTTAAGTTTAATTCAAGTAGAGTTAAGATGGAATGGCCAAGGTTAAATTGAGAATCCTCGATGATGAGATGATATTTTTGTTGGCGCTAAGTTTCTAGATAGATTTGAGTCAATCCATTCCATTTAGAGATCAAGTGCACACCGTCGATGCAAGTATTTATCTTATGGTTGTCACTTAAATCTTACAGTTAACTAGAGTTAAAGCCAATATCTACAGACTTGGAGATACAAAGGATTTTAGGTACCCAAGTTTAAAGATGATTCAGAGGCAAGTTAGATGCAAAGATCAGACAAGAGACGTTCCAACAGTCAGTGTTAAGCCTCAATAAAAAAGATGCGTGATAGATATCTTTGCGGCATTACACCTGCATGCCATGTGTCCATGGCGGGGCCATGCTGAAGACATAAAGATAAAGGTAAGGATTGAGAAAGTCTAGTTTGATCGAGTGGATGGCATAAAGCCTTAAAGTAAAAGTGATCGAGATCTAGAGTTTTATGCATTGTGCTATGGTAACATCTAGCATTGATGATGTCATGATTCGCGGGTTTACAAAGCAGTAAAGAAGCCATAACTTAAAGAAGATCTAACGATAGGCGTAAACGCTTAAAGACCAAGATGAAGATGTTTATCCATTGAGGCAATGCACCCTATTTACATATGTCCAAATGAGATCTAAGGTCAGTGTCGAAGGTAAGACAAGGGTAAGGCAATTTTGTGAAGATCCGATGGTGGGTGCTATTGCTCGAAGGTAAAGATGAAGATGTATAGTATTCAAGGCATTACACCTACGTTCCACGTGGAAGATCAGATCCTATGCTCATGTGTAACTTAAAACATATCGATGTTGTTGTTTTAAAGTTAGTAAAGTTTCAAACCTGATCCATTGATCAGATATTCCATGCCACCTGTGACCGTTTATATTCAAATTCAAATATTTAAATGTCATCTTCAGGGTTTTGATGGTGGTGGCAACATTTTCAACTTGCAGAGAGGGTAGATGGATCGATCTGATCTATTTGCTCAAATTTATGGTAAAGTGGGATGTTTTCAAGACTAATTTGATCATCTAAGATATTTCCTAGGCTCGTTAATGGGAAAACTTTACTATTTTAGGGTTTTTTCATTGTATAACATATATCTATTGTAACCCTAATTCTTCCCTAATCTAATCGATGGATTGACTCCTGAGCCTATGTGCTAGGGGAGGTTGTATATAAGTAATTTTTTGATCTTTTGTAAAAGGGGTGTAGATCATCTATGAATTTTTTTGTGACATTTTCTTTGTCCTCAAACTTCTAATGTGTCTATAATTCTCAGTCTTCCAAGGCTTAGGCAGAAATTTCTATGGTATTTTTCCTACCCTCATATTCTCATGTGTTTTGGGATTCTTTTTGAAGCACAATATACTGGCTGAGTATTGAAGAAGTTGTGAGTTATTCCAAGTTTTTTCTTTCTTTTCTGCATCTTTATGTACTATTGTGGATGATTTGATAAGGCTAATCTTGTGGATTTTGTTCATCCCTTGTTATCTTTGTCTCATTCATGTGCCTATTTTCTAGAGTGGATGTTTGTTTGTAGGTCATAGTCCGTGTCTATCTTCTTGGACATGCTATTGTTTGTGAAATCTTCTATTTCCTTGAATAGCCTTTTTTCTTTTGAGACCTCTCTATGAAACACTTTTTTGCAAACCTATCTAGGAAGTTATACTTGTCTTAATTCAGGAATTTCATTCTAGTTCTTGGTCATCATATTATGATTCATTTCACTTTCGGTGCATCACTATGTAGGTTAAAATTTTATTTATATCCCTTTCAGTTCTCCTTCTTCCCCTTTTCCTCCCAAGTTTACTTTTCATGTTTAATGAGCAAAAATAGGTGATTATCCAAGAGGAACCAGCCTAGAATCTAGAGGTTTCACTTCAGTTAGTATAGGTCCCACAACCTGAAAGTGATTCCCATGTTATACCAAATCATTAGGCTCAAGCACTTAATATAGTGCAAATTTGGTGTATAACACTAAGATCAAATTTTTGTGGAATACACATATGTATAAGCAAGACTCATACAGTAAGCCAGGAAACTTACAACTTAACATATATCACAAAGGAGAGACTTAAATATGAGAAGACCTATATTAAGCATAATGAAATCTTGTTTGTGCATCAAAATATGACAAGTAAATACAAAAAAGGACAATATGAAAAGGATCATACAACTGTTAGAATGATTTTAGAATAAATGAGAGGGGAGGGGTGAATCACTTATCCTCAGGTCTAGATGTAGCAAATAAAACTTTTCTATATTTCAGATCTACTCGGCAGTAGTAGCATATATCAACAAATTTAATCATGCAGTTTACCGTCTAATGAAATTGCTTGTAGAATCATAACAGTAAAACAAACCATAAGCATTCACACAAGTTGACACAAGTATTTAATGTGGAAACGTAATATGGGAAAAATCACCAGTAACATGCTA
Source organism: Thuja plicata (assembly GCA_018584345.1). Taxonomy (NCBI): domain Eukaryota; kingdom Viridiplantae; phylum Streptophyta; class Pinopsida; order Cupressales; family Cupressaceae; genus Thuja; species Thuja plicata. The sequence goes on along the minus strand of MU225107.1, from coordinate 1,585,332 downwards.
CCAAGTTTTCACTCTTCTGAAGTGAGCTCTGTGAGGAGCCAACCCTGTTAAAGGTTACAATAACACACTGTTAGGTGTGACCTGGTTAAAGGATTTAATCACCCTGTCAGGAGTGGCCTTGTTAGAGTACTTAGAACATTCCACCTGAATGTCACCTTGTTAGAGGATTTATACAAATGACTGTTCGGTCAACCTTGTTAAAGGATTTTAACTGATACAATGGTTAGAAAGTAATCAACAGTTGTGATATGATACATACAAACTACTTTTCAAATTCAGATCCAATTATAGCTCTGATGTTAACTTACTAGATAGCCTGCATTGTCATTTCAACCTTCTGATCTGCCTGGAAATCCGTCAAGAAATCACACATGCAACTCTCTGCTTCTATATTTAGCCTTCTCTCCTAGATCATGCCAAATAGTAAATCAACTATGCAAACCTCTTGCATACAGACATGTACTTCCACATTTAGCAGCACACTACAACATCCTCAATGAATAACCCCTTGAGGTTATCATATACCTCTCTTTCTAGGTCAGATAAATCTTTTGCCACTTAAACAAGATCGTAGATCTTAGGTTAGGTTAGATCCAATGAATCATTCCATCATTGCATTACATTTAATTCTCCAAAGTAGTCTCTAATTAAATCTTGAAACCATGCATTAATTACAGTTACCCATACATTAAATGATGTGGATCAATCTTTAATTAACATTACATATCCCAATAAAATT
>MU225107.1:1566605-1578106 GCA_018584345.1 Thuja plicata | reverse complement strand
AATGGTATAAAGATAAAGTTGAAAAACAAAGTGGAAAAGAACTGAAATGTTTAAGATCAGATAGAGGAGGAGAATTTATTTCTGATGAATTCACTAACTTTTGTAATGAGCATGGGATTACAAGACATGTTTCTGCACCGAGGACACCATAGAAAAATGGGATTGTTGAAAGAAGGAATAGATCAATTGTTGATTGTGCCAGAACACTGACGATTGAAAAAGGAATCACACAAATATTTTGGAGAGAAGTTGTAAGTACTACTTTCTATACACTAAACCGAGTTCAATTGAAGAAAGACACAAATAAGACACCTTATAAGAGGTGGTATGGATACACACCAAATGTGAGTTACTTTAGAATTTTTGGAAGTCAATTCTATATACTGAAAGATGATAAAAATGGGAAAATTGACTCTAAAAGTGATGAAGGAATATTTCTAGGATATTCTACTAAAAGAAAAGCTTAAAAATGTCTGAACAAATCTTCTAACAAAATCATTGAGAGTGCAAATGTTAAAGTGGATGAATTTTCTGAGAAAAATGATGAGGAAAATAGAAAAGAACTAGAAGATTACAACAGATTTGTCTACATTAAAGAGCATGAAACCTTTCCCAAACAATAGACAAGAGCTACTGAGAAACAGTGTAACACTATCGAGTGACAGAACAATGCAACCGAGCAACAAGCTACACACACCAAGAATCATGAAAATGCTCACAATGTTGAACTGAGTGATGGAGATCAAAATGAAGAACATATATCTAAACCTGTACTTGCTAAATATGTCAGAAGAAACCATCCACATGACCAGATCATTGGGGACAAAAGAGTAGGAATGAGAACAAGAAGTAAGTCACTTAACAATAGATTTGTGATTTGTGATTTTGATAGGGCTACACTTGAGAATCAAGAATGGGTTAGTGCAATGAATGAAGAGGTTGAAAATTTTGAGAAGAAAAAAACATGGACATTAGTACCTAGACTGAGTGAAAAAAATTTCATTGGCACCAAATGAATTTTTAGAAACAAACTTAATGAGAATGGAGAAGTCATAAGGAACAAAGAAAGATTGGTATGCAAAGGGTATGTACAAGAAGAAGGTATTGACTATGGAGAAAATTTTGTACCAGTTTCTAGAATAGAAGGAGTAAGAATTCTAATTTATTATGCTTCTTTTAAAGGATTCAAAGTATACCAAATGGATGTTAAATTGGCATTTGTGAATGAAATACTAGAAGAAGAGGTATAGATTGAACAACCTAAAGGGTTTTTTGATCCTAACAAGAGGAACATGGTTTGTAAAATACACAAAGCCTTGTATGGATTGAAACAAGCACTGAGAGAATGGTTGAAATAATTCATACTTATCTCATTAGTATTGGATTTGTTAGAACAAGTGACAATAGTAATCTATATTTGAAAGGAGATACTAATGATAAGATCTTGATTGCTGAGATATTTTTGATGATATAATATTTGAAGGAAATGATATGCTATGCAAGTCATTTGCTGATGAAATGAGCAAATAATTTGAAATGTCAATGTTTGGAGAGATTAAATTTTTTCTTGGTCTACAGATTCTATAACAAGATGAAGGCAGCAACATCACACAATCAAAATACATCAAAGAAATTATGAAGATATTCAATATGGACTCCAATCTAGTTGGAACAACTATGGAAACTAGATGCAAATTGACAAAGGAAGACAAGGCAACCCAGGTAAATCAGACCCTATACCGATCTATGATTGGTAAACTAATATATGTTGTACACACTAGACCTACAGTTGGTATAGTTGCAAGATTCTCTGCTAACCCTAAGGAATCACACATGACTGTTGTTAAAATAATTTTGAGATATATGAAGAGTAATGAAGACTATGGTTTGTGGTACAATAAAGAAGGCAAATTTGAGCTACAAGTTTATATTGATGCTCATTGGGCTAGAAACATAGATGATAGAAAGAGAACAATAGGAGGAGCATTCTTTATGGGTGACAGACTTATCACATGGATAATTAAAAAGCAAGGATGCATATCTCAATCAATTGCAGAAGAAGAATATGTAACTACTATTGCAAATTGCTCTAACATTGCATGGATCAAACAATTGCTGAAAGGTATGAATGAGGAAATTCTTGACCCATTAATTATTGATTGTGATAATACAAGTGCTATAAACATTTCAAAAAACCCTGTGATGCATGCTAAGACAAAGCACATATCTATTGAGTATCATTACTTGAGGGAACAAGTACAAGAGAAACAGGTAATACTAGAATATGTACAATCCAAAGAACAACTAGTAGACATATTCACAAAACCATTTCCAAAAGATAATTTTGAGTACCTGAGGAATAGACTAGGGGTTCATCCCTTGTCTACTAGTCACTAAGATGACTTGGAAGTTGCATCAACCTACACATTATCAGAAGATTAATCATGTTGATGCAAGCTGAGATATGGACTACAATGACATATTAGTACACTCAAGGTACTTATCTGAACCACACACCAAGGATATTTTTGGCTACTACAAAGTTGTATATATTATTTGTTTGGCATTGTTGTCAAAGGGAGAGAAATACTCAATGAAATATCCAATTATAAGGGAGAGAATAAATATACAATGATGATGGAGAGAAATATTCAATGAAATGGAGAGAAAGATTCAATGAAATAACCATCCATCAAAGAGAGAGAATTAGAGAGAGTTAACTCTGCATATTTATCCAGAAAAGGGAGAAGAGATTCTACAAGAAAGGGAGAGACAAAATCAGAAGATAGAACTAGTACACCTATCCATTGAAGGGAATGAAGAAAGGGAGAGCACACAAAAAAATAAAATCTAAGCTAGAAAAGCTTACCGAGATTCAGATATTTGAATTGGTTATAGAACAATAAGTTTGGTATGTTATGGCATGTTTTATAGCGCATATTTCATATTGTTTGTCATCAATTCCAAAGGGAGAGATTGATGAACTATAACTGATTGAATGTTTGAAGATAATAAGTTGTTTATCATTGAGATATAGAAGTGAATGCAAGACATTAAATTAGTTAATATATTTTATTGTCATTGATGTCAACTTGATGTGGTTTGATTGGTCATACACATATTATCATACCCTTGAAGAGCTGAAGAGAAAAAGATTATGTGGTTGGTAAAACTTAAAAGGTTTGTATACACTGAGTGACAGTGAACACCAAGTGATAGTGAATGATGAGAACTTCACAATGTATACCGAGCATTGCAGTAACCGAGCAAGAGATAATTACCGAGCATAACTTAAGTTGATGACCGAGCTAGCTGAAGTTGATGACCAATCAGAACTGGAGTTAAAGAATGACAAAACTACTTAGGTAGCAGAGCTATATTTAGGGATTGACTTATTGATTGCTTTATTATCAATGATAAGTTAAACCAAATAAAGAAGGAGATTTAAAGCACATTTTATTCATAGTTATCAAGGAGAGATTTACAAAATAAACTAAAGCAGAGCTTTACAGGATAAAGAAAAGCATCGCAGGTTTTACAAATCAAGAAGTGATCTACAACCAAAACAAGGAGATTGAGAAGATAATCATGTCTATATAAAGGGACAAGGAATTAATTATCAAAGAGGGAATGATGATTATATTGTGTGAAGATATAATTCTTCATGCAAATCTGATCATACAGGCTGAAGAACAGAGCAAAGGAATTCTGTAGACACTGAGCAATAGAGGACAGAGCATTCACCGAGAAGAAAAAAGAAAGAAAGAAAAGGAACTGAAGTGTACATTGATCAGAGAGGTATTATTGGACTAATAATAGATCTTAATATTTGAAAATCAAAGTTGTATTTTGAAAAAATAATTTACTGTATCAGTTTAACCATTGATTCAAAAAATATCTTAACCGAGTGGGATTTAACAGTCCTTATTGTATTGAGATACTCAAGAGTATCAAAAGGTTTTCTTGTTGATAGCATAGTGAATGCTAGGTCAAAAGACAAACTATTAGTTTTGATTCCTTTAACAAGGTCGCACTTAACAGTGTGTATTGTAACCTTTAACATGGTTGGCTCTGTTGGAAGTACAATATTGGGAAAGAAAGATACTGAGAGGGGGGGTGAATAAGATCTTAAAACTTAATCACTTAAAAAAAATTGATCCACATTCATACATATATGAATTTAACCTAACAACAGATATCATCCACAAAATGAAACATATAACCATAACACAGAATTTTGGTAACCCAGAAACCCAAATAGGTAAAAATGGGGTGGGGATGACACCCACAAAATCTTCACTACTGCAGCAATAAAGTGTGCATATTAGGGCTACAAGAGTTTGATTACAAAATGCAATCTACCTGGTTAAAGGTCTGTTTGGTTAAGAACTAAAGATCATTACAATCTACCTTGTGAAAGGATTTCAACTTACAATAAAGTAAGCACTCGGCTAAGAGATTTAAAGTAGGTCTATTAGAACCATGTTGTTAAGAGATTTCACCTGATACACATGTTTGAATGTTTCAAGTAATGATCCTTCGTTATGCACTCAGATGCTGATGACGGATCTTCTCTTTCCAATACCTTCTGTGATCTCACAATCTGATATGTCTTTATTCTACTATTCACTACTATGTCACTCTGCTTGATCTAGGCTTCTTCTCAAAATAACTCACTATTCATCTCTCGTGAACACACAACCCTTCTCTATGTATATCTCTTATTAATAATAGGGTTAGAAGAAATCTTATATGTCTTTATGGATCTGTTGGCAAGATCTAGATCAATGATTAAGATCTAATATTTATGCCTCCAAGGCATTCTAATTTTCTGATTGGCTCCATGCCATGCATAAGATAAAAAAATTAAATACGTAAATAACTCTGAAAAAAAATATTAAATGTGTACATATGTCATCCCAAGGCTCATACAAGTCAGCCTAAACATTTTACCTCAAAGTTTGAACCAATCCTAACATGTATGCAAAGATTGTTTTGCTCGGCACTTAACATCTCTGTCCCTTGGCAATTAAGTATTCTACTCAGCTCGGCATGATGTAACTCGGCAATATGTATTCCTGCTCAGCAATTTTTCTTGGCCTTGAATAGTTTTAGCTCGGGCATAATGATAATCAACTAAAACTTCCTAAGTAAATGACTAAGTGTTGGTCACTAATCATCAACAAAACTTAGGGATTAACAATCTCCCCCTTTGATATTAGTGGCAAAAACACATTTATCATTTTGATTCATTTCATCCAAAATGTTTCCTAAGTACACAATGTACTCCCCCTAGGAATGTACTCCATACTACATACAAGAATTTACATAGTATACATGCCTTAAAAAAAATATTTACAATTATACCTGTACTGTTCCTCTTATGTTGTATCCTTGTCATATTCCCCCTTGTTTTTGTCACTGATTGCAGGTGGGGTTAAGTTGTACTTATCCAAAAAATATTTATGAAGTTGTAAGGTGGAAGAAAATAAAGTGTCCCAACTGTCCTTAACAAACTTCATAACCTCTAATTTGACTTCTAGCTCGGTAGCTAGACTCACTAAACTTTCTGCAGTAGAGAGATCTGCATTTCTCTTAACCAACTCTTTTGCAGCTGAAAGTTCTTTCTAAATTACCTCTAGATGAGGTATTAGGTTGGTCTAAATAGTAATCAATTTGGCCCTTATCTGACCATCTTTAGCCATGATCTTGGCTATTATCCTTTGTGCATTATTCAATCTGTTAAAATGTAAGGAGCTAGTGCTAGCATCCATACTCAGCGAACTCCTAGTTGACTTCAAGTCTAATTGGAATTTCTCTATGGCCTGTAGATTATTCTTTGTGAAGATTTTAACATCACATAACTTATTATACAAAGAATAAACATTAGCTGCAACTTCCTCCAAAATTTCTACAAGAGAAGAAATTTCAACTTGCTTTGTCGCAATCTCTCCTGAGATTTTTGCCAGTACTTTATTCTCAAATTTCCTCTCAGACCATTGCAATAACTTCTCATTAGATTCAATGTTGTCATCATTTACCTTCTACACAATATGAACTAACGGTTCAAGAATAGGAGCTTGAGGATTTTCATCTTCCATGTCAAAATCTTTTACAAATATATCCTTGATATCATGTAACACCTGCTTTTTATTTTTCTCTCTTTTCATTTCTTTCTGCCTTTTCTTCCTCTTCAGTAATTCTTGAAGAGTCTCAATCTATTCATGAGATAAAACATTTGGATCCCATGGTGGAATCACAATCACTTCATATAATGTGACATCAAGAATGGGAGACTTCTTCTTCATAACTTTCCTCCTCTTAAATTTAGGTGAGCTACTGCTCGGCTTCGTTTCCTCAATACCTTTTCCTATTGTAGTAGTAGTCACCATTGCATCTTTCAATTCAATCAAAATTACATGTTGATCAGGCATACCTCCTATTTTAGGTCCAGTGGGAGTGGATGATGTAGAGTGTGGTAAATCAACCAACACTTTCATTGCCTCTTATTCCTTAGGCTCATTGTCAGTATCCCTCATCCCCTCTCTACTATCTAAGACTATTTTCACACCCTCTAAAATAGGTGAATTTTGTATATTTACCTCTTGTTCACCTGTCTTCTCCTTCTCTGCTTCCTTTTGTTAAACTTTATCTTTAGGTTTCTCTATACTCTTCTCTCCTTCAGCCTCTATATCCTTAATAGGCAATTCTCTACTTGTATCTCTCGGCTCATCCTGACCCTCGGCATCCAAATTACTAGAGTCATCAATTATGATGTCAATTGGATTGTCTATTGTCAGATCAATAGTATTTACTGTATCTATTTGTTCTTTTGGTTCTGCTTCAGTCTTGTCAGGCTCAGTAGCAATTTGTTCTTTTTTTCTTTTGTGGTGTAGGGGTGGTTTCCACTTCTTTATCCTTCTGCTCAGATGTTCCTTGATCAGTTTTCTCCTTTTATGGAGCTATCAATCCAAATATTTCCTTCCATATCCTTGTACTCTATTGTACTACACTTTCAATATCATTTTTCAAAACAACATATCCTCTGAGTTTAGGTTGAGATTTATGCTTGTACTCCTCAATAAATTTAGCTCTCTATTTCTTAGTCAGCTTAGGGATAACCTTAGCTAATGTAGCTTCTCTAATATGTCTCTCAGTAGTAAGTGCGAATTCCCATTTTCTAGATAGAAACTTGTATAGTTCAGTCGACACATTGTTTCCTATCTATATAGGAGTTAACTTGAAATTGCTCATCATATCTAGTAGAGCTTCCTAAACTTTATGCTTATCTTCTACCTTCAATTTCTCATACTTGATAAACTTAAAGATAGATAACCCTATAGAATTCCTCAAATTCTCACATACCTCATTAATATCAGTGGGTCTTTTGAATGGTGATGTTGGTATGTTGCTGGGTTCATCAGTTCCAGTCTTTTCTTCATCACTTTCTGGATCCAAATGCAATTTCCTTCTTGGTCTCTTTACTTGTAGGCTCGACACAGCCTTTGTTGCAAATTTAGTCTTTGATCCAGAACTACTCTCTCCAACCTTCTTTGAATATAATTTTGTCTGCACTACTAGAGATGTAGTAGCAGATGCCCTTGTCCTTGGACGATTGGCAATGGGAGGGGTAACTTTAGGTTTTTCTTGGCTTGGCTTAGTTACCTTGGCTACTACTGGTTTCCTTCCTTTTGCCTTAATAGGAATCTCTTCCCTAGATTCACTTACTCATTCTTCTTCTTCTTCAGATATATCTTCTCATTGTCCAGTAGATATGCCTAGAGGTGCATCCTCTGGCTCCTCATCACTCAACAATCCAACCATTTTCTTCAGATTCTTCACAATATTTTTCCTCTTTCTCTCCATGGTTCCTGCCTTTAGATTCATATATATCTTTTCCTTAGCTTCATCATAATTTCCAAATCTCTTTTCTTTTGTATCAATCTCCTCTGCTAGGAGTATTGTGATAGCTGCTGATGTTTCATCAATGTTAACTTCGTAGGGAAATGGCTCTAGCCATGATACCCTAGGTGTCACATCCTAAATGTATGTGTAATCTATGTCGACTAGAAAACATATATCTTCATAGTGCTTTTCCACAAGTGAACTAGGAATTCTAGATCTCAACCTCATTCTCTTTTTGAATTCCACAAAGTAGTTTCCCATAATACTATTGAAATTATTTCCTAATTGCTGAATACATTCACTAATATACACAGTAATAGGTCTATCCTTCTTCCAAATAATATTTTCCAGTGTAGGAAATGACATCTGTACATAGAAGAATATGAAAATTAGTAAAGAACCAAACTTAGATGATGAGCTCTTAGCTTTTTTGATCGATAGTAGGTTCTCAGCTAGTTGTGTCAACTGCAGTTCAGCAAGGTCATAGGTGTGATTCTTCTTAACTATCTTCCATGCTTGGTCTACAGCTATGCAGGGAACACTATCTAGTCGGCTCAACTGATAGAACTTATGTGTAAGCACTATCACTCCAAAGTTAATTTCTAAATCTTCAATTGTAGAGATAGTCATACCTCTGTTATTCCAGACAACTCCTGTGTTACCTGCTGTTTCTTCTTTACTTTGATCTCTCATTGTTCATTTTTTGCTGACAACAGGATATCCATTTACTCAATGAATAATGTCTTTAGTGATCCTAACTAGTCCATTTTCAAGCCACATATGCATATTATGAACTTGTCTTAGAAGAACCTTAATCCATTCATCTTTGAATTTTGGCAAAAAATCTAGGGCATGAGTTAACCTTTTGTCAGATAAATGCTTGAATTTGTCCTTCAAAACTCCATTTTTGCACAACTTGTTGTAGGATTCCCTCAATTCACTATCACCTACTTCACCAATCTTAACCATGTAACAAGATCTAACATCGTGGATCATAAGTACCTTTGGTGGAATAGATGAGAGGGCTCCATTCAGATCACCTAAAATTTCACTTTCAAGAATGACTCAAAAGTTAGGAGGTGCACACACATCACTTCTCACCAACTTAATTTGCTTTAGCTCCTCCTCCATACCTTTGACTGGTGCAGAAGAAATTGCATCCATAATCTCTGAAATTAGGGCTCAAAAATGAAGAATAGGGTACCTCGAAAAGTAACACTTTGCACTGTTCACCTTAGGGTTGCCGACAGCATGCTGGCAAGATCTTTGATACAAACTTTGCTAAGATCAATTCTACAACTTCTTCAATCACTCTGTGAATGCTGAAAATTGCAAGGTAAAATGAAGAATAAACGGTTCATCCTTATATAGACTCGAAAGGTCAAGGTAGGTAAGCAATAAATTCTCTACCCATTGGGTTAGTGCAAACCAGCTGTCATTGGCCAACTAACACAACTTGCATACCACTCAGCTTACCATACTCGTCTATCACAAAACTTACTTGACCAACCAACTTGGAACCTATAGTGCAGTTAACTCTTATCTGCATTTTTCACAAACATGTCCTGGTGCATCTCAACATATGCAAATATGGACTTTAACACGTTTACATATTAGGAATTGATGTAAGATTTGAAATTTAAATGCAGGTCCCTACATACCTCTATTTCTCAGTTAGAGATGGTGTGATCACCTGATCCATTGGATTGGGTGACCTCAGCTTCAGTAGTTTCACTGCTTCTCAGCTATATTTTCCTTACCCATGTATGGTTCATCTGTGCTCTAATTTCCTCAATAGTAGGAGCAGGTACTCTTGTCCTACACTCTCTCTTAGTGTGACCAATCTTTAAACAACTAAAGCAAACTAGGCTTCTGTTCATCCAAATCTTAGATTCTCCTCTGAAATGTGTCTTTAAGAAATCTTCATGTGCATGTCCATATTCTTCACAGTAATGACAACTCTATCTTGTGTTATATTCCAAATTGTAAGTGTTGTCTTTCCTAGGTTCTTTTGTTTGTGTCTTAGATGTCTGTTAACCAAATTTCCCCATCCTATGCAATTTGGCTATCCTCTATGTTTTCCCACCCAAAATAGCTCAGCCCTTTTTCAAATCTTGCTTTTATGTCATATCCTTGGGTTGCGCGACTGCGCGACGAGCTACCAATCGCGGTCGTCGCGCAATCGCAACTTATTATTGCATATGTTCAATTCGCCCCCGACTGAGCGACGAGCTGAAAAAGTGACGTTATCGCGCAATCACGAGCTATTTTTAAGTTGGCATGTTGTGGCTGCGGGTCTGCGACTGAACAAAAAGTAATGTCATCGCGTAGTCGCGAGGCCTCGTCAAAATCGGGAGACGAGCTCGCGGGTGCGCGACGAGCTGGAGGATCCATGTGGTCGCGCACTTGCTGATCAAAAAGAACAAAGGAAAAGTAGCTCGCGGGTATGCGACGATCAGAGGAAGGAGGTCATTGCGTGGTCGCTGAACAATAGAGATAAATGAAAATACAGCTAGCGATTGCGCGACCGAAGGAAAGGCTATGCTCGTCGCGCAATCGCGCATGAAATAAAAGATAGGGTAAAACCGCGAGTGTGCGACTAAAGGAAAATGGTATGTCACCGCGCAGTTGCTGATCTATAAAGACCATGGGAGGACAGAGTGCGACTAGGCGACCACAGTGCTTGTCGAGCTCGTCGCACGATCGCTAGTATTTTGAGAAGATTTAGTGCCGGCTCGGGACCATGCGACGAGTAAAACAGGGATTCATCGTGCAGTCGCCAAGAAAAAAGGTAAAAGGGAAAGTTGAGCGTGAGTATGCGATTCAGAAAAGCTAGCTTCTTGTCGCTCAGTCGCTGCACAATGAGGACAAACAGAATGTTGCTCGCGAGTGTGCGACCGAGAAAGAAAAGCGTCATCGCACACCCGCCAGTGAATAAAGATAAATCAAGAGGTGCTCGCGAGTGTGTGACTGAAGAAAAAAGAGAAGTCATCGCATGGTCGCTAGATAATAAAAGATAAAGAAAAACAGCTCGCGACTGAGTAACAAGAGAAAGGAGCTCGTCGCGCACTCGTGCATAAAATGAAAGACAGAGTAAAGTCTGGGCGACTGTGTGACGCAGGAATAAATGAAATAAAAGAAGGATGTAGCTCACGATTTTGCGACTAAAGGAAAGAGGAGACTCGTCGCGCGCTTGCGCATGAAACAGTGCCAGAGTATGGGAGGCTGCGAGTAAGCGATAAAGCAGAGATGATTTGTTCATTTTGCAGGGATTTCCAAAGTAGATCAGAGTATGCTAATTACAGGATTATGCAGGAAGCAGTTGGCTGATCTCTGATTAGATCTGTCTCAATATCAGAGGACGCTAGAAGGATTAGATCTTCTCGAAGGGAAATAATCAGATTTTGGGGGGATCAGAGCATACAGTTGATAAGTCTGCAGAACAGTTATTGAATTTCAAGGACTTTTTCAAATCTTCTAGAGGGATATGACCGCTTCTGCAGAGGAGCATTTATGTTGATATTTTATGGGGATGACTTTCAGGGGCTAAGCGGTGGCTAAACAGGAAAAGATCTGATCAGGAAGTTATTGCAAAA
>MU225107.1:1514358-1551877 GCA_018584345.1 Thuja plicata | reverse complement strand
AATATGTTCCATAATTGATCTGGTATTACTGTCTTAAGTTCAAGAACTGATTTCTTAAACTTGATCATATGAGATATGACCATATAATGTATCTCAGTCTTATCAACTTCTTGATACTTGTCATAGACTTTGGAGAGTGTATCTAATCTTCCTTCATTAACAATCTTGTTTCTCAAAATATTTAGACTAGGTCTAAATCCTACCTCAGGTGGAGCTTTAACATTTTTAGCTTTTCTCTGAGTGTTCCTTGAGGATGGGTGATTTTTAGCGGCTTGCTTCCTTCCTCTAGGTTTCTTACTAGGTACTAAAGGTGGAGATGTATCTAGATCAATTGTGGTAGTAGGCACAGAGGTACTCTTTACTTTCTTATTCTTCTAAATCTATTCAACTTTCTCAAGTTCTTTTTCTATCTTGGCATCTCTGGCTTTGTCAAGATCTTCTTGTGTGACTCCGTGAGTTTTCAGTATGTTGAATGTAATTCTAGATGCTTTCCTTTTATTAACAGCAAGTTGTAGTTCAATATCCACTTCATCGGTCTTTTCTCTGTAAGTACCCCATCTAGGTTCATTAGGGTCTTTAGGTGCTAACAATAAGACTTGCGCATATCCTTCTAACACATGATCTTCTACTTCATACCCTAGTGGATGAATCCACTTAGTTCTCAGCTCAACTTCCTCCATGCATGTGCAATCTATCTCTACCTTGAAGCATATTGTATCCCTGTATTTTTTAACTATCTTCTCAGATAGTCTGAACCTGCTCTGCTTTTTGACCCTGAATATCTTTATGTCCATATCCATTGTATCCCTTGCACTGCTTTCTAATGTGGCCTTAAGAGATATCTGAGATATTTTAGGTTTTCCTTTGTCTAGATAAAGGTCTGCAACTATATGGTAATAAAAATAGATGATTAGAGATCCAAACCTGAATGTTTTTCTCCTATCATGCTTGATGATTCTGATATTGTTAATCAATTGACCACACAAGATCTCACATAGATTGTATTGGGTGTTATCCTTCACTATTCTGATAGTTGCAAGGACTGTTGCTGTAGAGACACTATTCAACCTGCTTTCTTGCTAAAACTTGTATCCTAGTATCATTGTCAAGATTTTCATGTCATCTTCCTTGATAGGGTCAACTATCATTCCACGCCTATCACTCCTAGACAAACAAACTTGCTCAATTTTTTTCTTGACATCCTTACCAGTGGGAAATATAGGTCCAGTCAGTGGAAGTCTGGTTAACTAATGGATTAGTTTTGTAGTAATGCAAACAGGGACATCTCCAATCCAGAAAAGATCATCATGTATCCTACTTAACATAATCTTTACCCATTTTGGTTCTTCAAACTCATGCGCATTCGAATACTCAAGAATAGGGTTATCTTGTAGGTGCGTGAACTCATCCTTGAATGTGAAGTCTGGATTTAACATTGATGCCATATGAAAGCTATATTATCATCTCCTAATGATTCCTTCTTACAGTAAATGTATGCGCAAATATCTTCCACATGAACAATGCCAAGCGGGGTTTTGGAGAAATCCCCTTCCACATCATCTAGTATGGATTTGAATGGATGCTTCTTAAATATAAACCTCTTCCTTTTTGCTACATCAAACACAACTGGGGTCGCCATACTTGGTGATTTCTTATGTAGGGTTTCCATGAAATTTTGAAATGGCGCGATGGCTAGGGCTTTGTTACAAACTGATTATCCATTTGCTGCAACTGCCAAACTATTATGTGTTCATGCCTTGATGTCCTAGTGCTCCAATGCTCATCAATTTCTATGCTATCGAATGTAAATGTGAGAATGATCGACCGCAAACTTCTTTTTATACAATCTATCACATTTAATGCTTGCAACCATACATAGAGATTTTCAAACTTTGATCCCGATACAATTTAGATAATGCATGAATGCATATATTTATAACATGTGCTTTTAACCATGAATCCAAAGGTGCATACTCTGAAGTGAGTACACCAACCACACAGGGGTTTTGAGCTAGAATAGCTCCCCCTTAGACCAAGAAGGTATATTCAGGCAGAAGTAGAGGGTGTGTCCACTGTGGATGCATCAACTACTTTGTCAACATCTTTTTCCTTCTTTACTTCAACCCAGATTTTGCTTGAATCATCATTTTTCGACTTCTCCTTTCTCTTCAAATAGTGAATTTTTAGGATCCTCTTATTTCTGAGTTTTGGATCTGCAAAACCTTGTGATATGTCTAGCCTTTCCACATGTGTGACAAATGATAGGAGGTCTAATGTTCTTTCTCATCATGCTGCACTGCTTTGTTGTGTGTCCATTGTAGTTGCATATCTGACATGTGATGTTCTACAAATTTCTTGAGAGTTGATTTCTTTGATTGCTTTGACTTATATTCCTGTGATTTTGAGGTTGATTTATTTGACTTGTTCTGCAATGAATAGCCCTGTGACAAAACTTATTATAGGAGTAACAATAACCATTAAAATGTCTTACCTCTTTGCAATCTGTTGCCAAATTCCCATGTTTATTGCATGCATAACAAGTTCTGTTAACTTTCTTGATTTCTCTTTTAGGTGGTTCAGATATAACCTCTGTAGTATCTTCAACTTTCTTAGCTTCTGAAGATGTTTCAAGTGTTTTCTTTCTCTTTTGTGATGATTTGATTTCATCTTATGCTGTACTGAATCCAAGACCAGTAGTGTTCCCTTTTTGCCTTTGCGCATTGAGCTGGGATTGAATTGAATCAGAACTTGTGTGAAGTTTATCAATCTTAGCTTTTGCTTCTATTAATTCAGATTCCAACTTTTTCTTCATATTTTCCAATTCCAAGACTTTCATGTTTGCCTACAGAAGTTCATCTTCCAATTGTTTGTTTTCTTTGATCTTGTCTTCAACGGTGTTCTAGCTATCTGTAAACTGTTCCTCCAAATCTTCAATTTTATCCTTTAGAGATTTATTCTCTTCATTACTCTTTTTGACCATTTGTCCTAGATCTCTTGTAGAACAATCTTTCAGATCTTTTCTTAGCCTTTTAATAAGTATTTGAGAGCCATCATTTTTCATTCTTAGTTCTTCATTTTCCTTCTCAGATCTGTCGAGATCTTCAAGAGCTGCTTCAAGATTCTTTTTCAAATGTTTTGCTTTAGCTGAGTCCATGATCTCCTCAAGTGGTTAAACTTTCTTTTAGAGGACCAGAGCTCTGATACCAATTGTTAGAAACACTGAGAGGGGGGGGTGAATCAGTGTTTATCTATTTATTATATTTCATCCAATTAAACATAACACATGATATGATTACGAAGAACCTTGCTCAGAGGAAAAATCTGGTGGGGATTAGTACCTACAAATATTGTACTAGTATAATGAACCTGTTAAAGTTCTTTTTCCCTGTTAGAAGCAGTCTTTACAATTTGAGTACAATGACCTGGTTAAAGGTCTGACCCTGTTAGGAATCTTTTACAAAACCCTATTAAAGGTATATGGCTCATTGCCTAGGCTCACTGCCCAATAATATGAAGGCTACAACCTTCTGAAACATGATATAAACTATATCAAAATGACCTACTGTGATGACACTATTGTCTGATCAGTTTTGTGTATGCGCGAATGCTCTTACTCTCTTAAAGAGCTATATCATATGCTAACTTCATTGTACTATCCCTTTGTAACTTCTTCTTACTTAATAATTGACACTTGTAACATATCTTTACATTACATACTTATATCTTAAAATCCGAATAGGCGCGACCCAAAACAAATCACTAGTCGGCCCTAAAACAAAATACACAATGCTTCTGAACAAGTCGGCTCAAGCGTGTTTACTAAAACATTAATTACATTAATACAAACTTATAACTAAAGGCGTTTAGCTACTACATTACAAAATCATTCACACTGATCAAAACTATAGTCAGCTTCCATGCTCTGTTTCCTGGACTGCAGGTCTACTAATCTGCCTATAACTTTTCCGTACTGATGTTCCATACATTGTGCATCTGGATATAGCATGTATATACATCTTATAGTATATACCTAAGAACACATGCTCTGGTGTGATCTCTAACATGTGCACAGATGTGCTGATCTCTGTATCTCTCTGTCTGTCATGTTTTCTGTACTTAGTCATTTAATCTTCTAAGTTATCTTTGACAGAAACTTAGTATGACTTTGTTGCCATGATTAACAACACAAAATAAGTCATGCTTCCTCAGGAAGTCAACTTGTCAACATTTATTTCATTGTATTGATATTTTTCTTTACATATTATTGAAACTGGATTGGTCGATTAATACTAAGTTTATTTGCTGCTACTTGGTAAATTCTAAAAAAGATAAACAATATATCTTATCGAGTTGTTTATGTTTTTTAAAATTATTTATGGCATACATCTTGATGATTAGGGACTGAAAGATAATTGAGGATATTATATTTGAGATAGAATTTTTTGGTTGGATCTTTTGGAATGATTTTCAAGGCCATTGATTCACCCCCCCCNTTTCCCCCCCCCCCCCCCCCCCTCAGTTATTCTAAAAATAACATTTAAACTAATTACTTCCAATTATTAACTCCAATATACAATATGATATTCTATTAATAAGATTTTTTGCTGAGTCATCTTTTGCTTTCATGATGTTAATATTTTAATAGTTAATCTTTTTCACAAGGAAACATGGATATTCCATCAACACATGACAGAGGTGGGGATGTTCCTCCCACCCCTTCTTTGGTGAAGTTAAACCTTAGGGTAAAAATAGTGTAATTTTAATTGTACAAAATGTTATATTATTATGTTATTTTCAATAGGGTTTTAGATGATTATTTTTTAAGGCGAAAGTGGGCGAGCCATTGAATATATATATAAATAAAGCTTTCAAAAAAGCTCAACCAGGAAAGAACCAGAAAGAAAACCTGGAATCGTCGCTTATATACAAATTTACATATAGATATTTGTTGATATTTACAATAGCTATTATATCGACAGTATCGAAGCTCATAAACAAAAAATACCCTATTTTCTAAATTCTAACCAGATGAGCTACTTCAAAAACCTCAAGATTTTACAATGTAAGAGGTAATCGAATCAAACAAAAAATATTTACAATCAATCTATATCAGTCACTCTTCCATATCAACACAGTCAATTGTAATGGAACTAGGAACATTTTCAAATTTAGGACCCCAACCAGAAGCTTGTGGCAAAGGCTCATTGACGTCCCATCCAGATCTTGTATCATCTCCTAATTGTGGTTGAGCACGAGTCAGCAAATTTACATCAACACTACCATGGATTGAACTTCGCAATACCCCAAACACTCTCGCAGACCCAATCTCAGCTTAACCATCATGAGGAAAAATATAGGGTTGCTCCCCTCCAGCTTGACTTGTAGCACATCCCTTTCCTAACACCCGAACATTGACGAAGCCTTCCTCTTTGTAACCAGCATTAACACCAGAAGTAGACGGCTACTGCGAAACCCAAGCATTGAAATTTTGATTGGAAAAGGTTAACATGTCTAACAGAGCATACCCTATTCTCTTAACCCTCTCCTCCAACTGAAAGCCCAAAGCATGAGCAAAGACTTGTAACCCCGATTTCATGAACTTAGGAGACCCCATTTCAAATCTTTTCTGAAGAGCTTCAAACATAACAAAGAATTTGTGTTTTTGCAGTAGCTAGGATCTTAGAAATAAACACCCAACCAGAGCACTACCTGTCCACATATCATAATTTTGCATGGCTCTCTTTAGTTTATTGTCATTCCAATATTTCTCCTATACACACTCCAAAGTAGCATCATCAATATGTAGGGGCAAGACATCTTTGTCCAGGGTTTTAGATTTATTTTGATTGTTTAACTGATATTTCTATCACAAATTGATGCTTATGGAAAGGGAAAAACACTAGTAACAGATGAGAAATTAGTTTCTGATATGGAGGTGACTGTATTATTCGATGATAATATCGTATATACCAGTGATCCCATAAGCATTGTCGCAAAGAGCCTCAAAAAAATCAATTCGCAAATTATTTCCATTGTGGTAGATCCAAATCCAAATTTGGAGATAGAGGTGACAAAAATGAATTGATACAGAGAGCACATTGTCTGGAAGTAAGAAACAATGAATTCTTTAGTTATAAAAAAAGTTTAATAAAGGTTTATATTTATTACTATTTTATGGATCATGAACTAAAATATGTACGTGTTCTTCTTACGATATTTTTTGAGAACTAGCAGAGTTCCTTCAGGTAAATAATTTGTTCGTAGGAATAGATTGAGTAAATCTATGTTGAAATAAAAAAAATATTATTTTGTGTCATATGCTAAATGGGTTGTGGCTCTATATGGAAAGTTAAGTAGCTCTAGATGATAACATTGTATGGATGATTGTTTTTGTGTTTTCCTATAACATTTTGGATCAAATTCAATAATCCATTGGGTATATTAATTAGCTCTATGTTTAAAAAAGAAAAGACATTGTATATATGATATTTTTTTAGGTCATGATGAAGTGCAAATGCCTCATTCGAGGATAACCAACACTCTGAGATTTTTAACTGCAGGGTCGGAAATAAGGAGCATGCACACATCCATGTCTGCTCTGACTAGAGCTAGTAAATCCTTGTTTTTCTATATTTTGTTATGTGTAATTTATGATTTGGTTTGTACTTTCTTGGGTGTATTTGATCATAGTCATTGATTAACTTGTTGTATTAGCAGATACACCTACATAGGATAGAACATGGACTAGTACAGGTGATAATTTACCATCATTTCCTAGATCATCTTGTGTTGATAGTATGAGATTATTGTAGACATCATTGTTTTTGGAAGAGCAAGATATGATTCCCTTAAAAGTACCTAAGCTTCCAAGTACTTAATTTAAAATTGTTATTATTTATAGTGTAATTGTAGTTTACTTATTCATAACTTGTTTTGGACTGATGATCCCATGATGTTTTTGCAAGAAATGATGTTTTTTTATGAAAGTCTTTATGAAATAACATTGAATCTATTTGGGCCCACCATACGTAAATGGTACGTAGCTTCATATCATCGGTAGAATATTTTTCCTTTCATCCATTTATTATAGTATATTCAAGGTATGTAGCTTCAGCTAATTTTTTATCTAAGAATTTTGTTTTTTCTTAAAAGATGGAATGACCAAGATCTCGAATTAAAACATTAGCTCATAAAATCTTTAGAGGATCTCTTTGGTCAAAATATTTTTGACAAAGCCAAAATTCTTCACAAAGCTTGAAAATATCTGAAGTGTGTGAGAGATCAATAAATAATGGCTCTAAAGGTCAACCCAAAGTATGAGCATCCTCCTACGGTTCCAGAGATGGAGTGGAATGAAATCATAGAAGATGCAAAAGAGAAAAGGCTCAGAGATGAAGGAATTTGACCACCAGAAGGCAAAAATAGGTATGTGATAATATTAATGTAATTATGCACTAATTAGTGATCTTTATAATGATATAATCTAACATATTTCAAAATTTTCATTTATAGACTATAGGACACATCAGAGGCTACACATGTTAGAAAAGATAAGGTTGGCCAACACCATCTTGGCTCTAGTGGATATATGAAACTTCACACGACTTGTAAGTACCACACCACCTCATAGAATCCTATAGCCAAAGAAAATATTTCGGTGCACTAGTTCACGCACAGGTAAATAGGCCTAATGTAAAATAATTCAAATTGAATACTTGATAAATAATCTATTTGATATTAATTCCAAACATAAATTAACTAGTTTTGTTTTATAAAGCAAACAATGATAACAGTACGCATGACATTTCACTACAGCCTTCTAATCCTGTCATAGAACTTGCACATGACAAAGGCTCTGATGTGCATCACAATGATGAAGGTATTCATTTTCTATTGAAAATTAATTATGTAATTATTAATACAATTTAACATTTTAAATTACAATTTGTGTAACCTTTTTGTGAATATTTTAGAGCAAGCAGAATTTCATGGTGACGGAGTGGAGCATGATCTTAGTATTCAACATGTTGATGTTGGGGCTTAACAAATTTTGATTGTAGATGGTGTGGCACTGTCAGGTAAAGAAAAATCCATTTTGTGTTCTTTTGATTAATAAAATATTTTTAACATTAATAAAATATATTATGAATTTAACCCATTTATTTGTTATTGCAGTAGACCACCCTTGGTGCAATAGCCTCATGCTCCAAAAAAGATGATGAGACATCATGTCATAAGATTAGAACCATAAGACGAGGAGAATGTCAAAGATATTGATGTTCTTATTAATATATTCCTTAAAAAAATTGAAGAAAAAACTAAAAACTAAATGATTGTTATAAACCTTGTTTGATAATGCAAGAACGTTGTCTTAATGAATGTGTTGATGAATTATTGATGAATGTTGCATATTAATGAATTTTATGTCATGTTAATGAATGTTAGGTGATTATTTTATGTGATTACAATGATTGAATGTTATAGTTTGTAAATGGATGAACGAATGAATGAAATATGTAATTAGATGTTAATGGAGAATTTAGAGTGATTATAGGGGGGGAGGGGCCAAATGAGCTTTCACGTTCATGTGGTTGGCCTTTTTAATTAGAGAATATTAAAGTATTCTTGAAACCAAGTGAAGCTCAAGCTAAAATAATCAACACCTACCCATTTAGTTTTGAAATTTGGAGTTGTTCATTTTGTCATCATTTTGGAGATTATGCACAAAGCCTTGAAATCTTGTAATCAAAACAGCTAGGAAACATAAAAATTTCTAATGTGTCTCATCTAGGCATGCTCATATTCTCTTATTGTTGATGATGTTGAAGATGAGGTTGGAGATTGTAGCCATGAAGAAATAAAGGCAAGTAAAAATAAAACATATTCATCCTTGATATAGTTGGCTATCCTCATTTTTACATTTCTATATTGTATTCGTACTATCCGTTGTGAATGACATGAAACCTTTTGTTTTGCACTTGTGAATGTAGGTGACCAAAATGTTGCACTTGTTAAATAATTGAATGCATCATCCAACCATGAAATTATTCCTAGCTCTCAAGAAGAATATTTTAGAGGCAAAAATGAGGTATGTTGGTAGTGATTAGGGAGTTAAATTTGTGCTCTTTCTTTCAGTGGATGTGGTACGTTTATAGTTATAAAATTTGAGTAAATATATATCATGTGGCGATGCATGATTATTAGTGTAATCTCTAATTGACTATTAATTAATTGGTACATATTAAATTTGGAGTAGGTATGAACTAGCTTAAGGTGAGATTTATTTCAGATAAGGTTCCCTTGGGTGAGATTTGAAGAAGTTCTTAGCATTAGAAAAGCATTATGCTAGTATGAAGGAAGACCAATTTGAATTTCATTCATATAGAAATGTAATGAATTGTGTGGAGTAAATATGAACAATTTGCAGAAGTTAGACAACACATTGAAGAAAATAGATATAAGTGGTATAGAAATTTCCACAGTATTTTTTGTTTGTTGTTTAATCTCTACATTTTTGTTTAACTATTTTTTTATGTCTGCAGAACATTGCCTCCCTCCCTCCCTCTCTCAATGGGTGTCCCCTGGTCTCTCTCTCTCTCTCTCTCTCTCTCTCTCTCTCTCTCTCTCTCTCTCATAATGGGTGTCCCTTGTTTATGTAGTTGCAGATTGTAATCAAAGAGAACTTCCATCAACTAGGTAGTCTTCAATATATCCTTCTATTATGGGATTTGATACCGTATTTGCCTTTTATTTTGGTCTATGATATGCGGGACTGGTCGATGATTTGCAGTGATTAGTTAGTGCTAACTCTTTTAACATTGCTATCATATAACATACAGGGAGAAACTATTCTAGTTAGTGCTGACTGTGTTCATTAATTTTCCTCAAAAATAAATTTTTAACTTTAAGAAGAATCTTACATTCTTTTTTTGTAAGGTAAGAGTTGTTAGCATTTAGTACCTTAGAAGCACAAATTAATACTTTTATTATTAAGAGATCGGTCTACTAAAAAGAATCATATGCTCAAATATTTTTTTATAAATGGGATTATAATACCTTTGAAATCTCAAATCACTTCTTAAGACAGACCAGATGACAATCTTCTTCTTCTCTTCTTGAACCACATCAATTGTTGCCATGATTCATCATTTCCTACTTTTATGAATTGGGTGGAACTCTATTTACACTAGTTTCTATTGTATATATTTTAAAAGAATAGTTGTGGTGAAAAACTCTACCCATTTTCCATCATTTCCAAAGTCTTGGGGTAAGTCATTTTCTATGGTTTCAATGAGTTTTATTTTTTGCAATCTATATGCGTCTACAAATTTTTTTGTATTTTGACTAAAAAAACATTCACATAAACCTTAAATATATTTAATTCTATAGAAATGACAACAATTTGTAAGGATTTAGCAGAAAAATTGATAAAGGTTAGCATTAATTTGCACCCATTTTCAATATGAAGTTATTGAATCAATAGGTGGTCATCCAGAGAATTAATTTTCTCTAATTCTGAAATGATAACCTTAGACTATTTTGGATTCACTCACAATTTGATGGTAATCTCCAAATTGGTATTCAAATATGAGAGCTCCTCAAGGGTCTAATTCAAGTATTATGGTTATTTTAAAGATAAAATCTCTACATGAGTAGCTGTCTAATTTGGAAAGAACAAGTTTTAAAATATTGTCAACAAGTTTTAAAAACTCACAGAAACCATCACATGTGACTTTCCTCAATATTCTGCAAAACAAAACCAAATTCCCTATAGTTGATGCATATGTCTATTTTAAGTATATATGTAAATATGGTTATTAGAAATGTAAGTATAATATTGTTATTAACAATGTAATTATAATGTTGACTACCATTTTCATATCGTATTTCTCTCTACAAACAAATAATCATGTATTTGGCAGCTTGTATCTCGAATAAGAGTTGGTAGTGTATATGCTAAATTTGGTCTTGTTATTCAACAATACACTTCAACATAGTCCTTGTTCATCAGCCACATACAGAAGTGAATATGAGTTATTCATCCTGCATGCCTGTATGATTCAACCTGTTGCCTTCTATTGTAGACGTGGATTTTGAATAGCTCTCAGAACGATAATCTCACAACCTAGACCAGTCTAAGAACGAAGGATTTTTCTCCATGAATGCAATGCAAGATTAATCTAAGAACATAAAAGATGCAAGATTAATCTAAAAATTAAAATGAGATTAAACTAAGAAATGATTGCAATGCAATTAATCTAAGAAATTGACATTAATCTATTGCAAAATGAGAGTTTTAACTAGAAATGAGATTATGAACTAAATGTAGCAGCAATTCGTTACTCTAACAATGCATAAAAAATGACTGGGGGTTTGAATGAGAAAAAGGAGTTCTTTTATAGACTAAGAGTCTACTCATAATAGAAAGTTTCCTTTTTGAAATAAAATAGATAGAAAAGCCAATTCAAAATAGAAAGCTTTCTTTAAAGAAAACTGTAAATTGTTTTCCTTTTTTATTTTAATTGTTTTATTTATGATTTTAACTGTTTTCTTTCTCTTTAAAGCATAGTTATTTTGAGACTTCTATTTTTGAATAGGAGACAAGATTTTTGAGAGAATATTTAATTAAATAAATAGAATATGACCTCATAAATGTATTTTCTCAATTATCTGAATAATTAAATTCAATTATTGAAATGAGGATATTTATTTAATAATTAAACATTATTTAATTATTTTTTATGTGTTTTAGCTAAAAGGGGTGAATTTAATTTAATTAAAGTGCTAGGACTTTATAATTAAATTAATTCGATCATAAGGTTTGTTTAGCTAATTGATATTTTAGGAATTAAATAAAATATATGATTAATGCAGATTTAGGGTTTTCTGCATTTGACACTCAGGTCGAGTAGAGTCAGTAAAAACTCAGAATTGCCAAGTACAATAAGACTTTGATGATTCAAAAGAATGACAAATGCAACAAAATTGGTTAGGGTTGTAAGATGCCAATTTTGGGGTGTTACATTTTGCCCCTCTCTGAATTGATGTGCGAGCAGCGCATTGATTCAAAGAATAGTCTGATGCCTGAAGTACAGAAGAATAGATTTCAAAAATTGATGATGCAAAGATTTCAGAGCCATCTCTAAGAAAGATCTTAACTCTTCGAAGTCTAGGTTAGGTTGCCAAGACGTCAGCCAAGTATAGTTTTCGAGGGTCATCTTCAGAATGAAGCTTGATCCTCAGGGATATAGGTTAGATTTCCCTTATACCTAATAGATTAAGATTTTGAGAATCATCTCCAAAATGAAGCTTGATCCTCAGGGATCTAAGTTAGATTGCTCAGATACCTAATAGATTGATATCTTTCAAAAGATTATCCCCAGAACGCGGCTCAATCTTCAGGAGTCAGGGTTAGATTGCCCCGATACCTGTCCATAAAAAGATAGTCAATAGAGATTTTTAGGACTATCTCTAGAATGAATCTTAGTCCCCCAATATCTAGGTTAGATTTCCCAGACACTGGTTAGATTAAGTTTCATAATCGTCTCCAGAATGGAGCTTGATTTTCAGGAGTCAGGGTTAGATTGCCCCAATTCCCAATAGATTAAGATTTCAAGAATCATCTCCAGAATGAAGCTTGATCCTTAGGGATCTAAGTTAAATTGCTTAGATACCTAATAGATTTTTGAGAATCATCTCTAGAATGAAGCTTGATCCTCAGGGATCCGGGTTAGATTTCTCAGATACCTAATAGATTACGATATGTAGGGAAAAAAGATGCCCCTATTGATTGTGGAGTATCCAGTTTTGACTATGAAGTATGAAAAATGAACATGCCCCAAGTGATGAGATATCCCTAGCAATGAGGACTTTTGAATTCAGATAGGATTGATTGAAATAGATTCAATGATGTAATCATCCTGCCCCCTTGGGAGCGAAGTGGAAAGATGAAACATCATAATGATGATTGAGAGCGAGAAGTCATAGATACATGTTGAATCAGAGATCAAGAAGAATGTAGAACAGATTACAGAAGAACCTGGAAGGTTCATAATCAATTTAGAGCAATTTTGAGGTCTAGTTGACCAAGTTTGACTAGGGTTGACTAGAGTTTACCAGAGTTGACTAGAGTTGACTTTTGAGAAAAAAAAGTCAAAGATTTGAGAAAATGTTGATTAGATATGATTTTGACAAGAAAGAAACGTCAGAAAGTTGATTGCACAAGCGTCCGATCGTGTCGGTCCCAAAAATTTTAAAATGTGATTTTGAGCTATATAGAAGTGTCAGATTTTGATTTCGATTTTGATTTTGATTTCGATTTTTATTTTGATTTCGATTTTGATCCCGAAAATGGATTCAGAGCAGTCAAATTAGCTAATGGTGAAATTTTCATGCAAATCGAAGCACTTTGGAAAATTAGGTCAAAACCTATATATGATTCCAAAAGGTCATTTTCAAATCATTTGCATCCATTGACTTTTGAGATTTGAGCTCTGAGCAAAAATGGTGGTCCCCGTGAGCACTCATCGTTTGGAGCAATCCAAGAGGCATAGTCAGCTAGCAGCGTATGAACCCTTGATAAGTGATTGAATAACCCCTCTGTCATTTCAAATGTCACTATTTTTAGTCAATTTTCAATGTTTTTGCATGTTTTGTGATAGTGGTCTGCGGGTTCTCGCACGAAGAACTAGTTTCTTTGTGCGGCTCGTGAAGAATGCTCGCGTGAGAAACTGCCAAAAGGAATATTCTCATGCCAATCAATGGGTATCCTCATGTAGGAGGTTACACACGCCTCACGTAGGAAACCCTTCGACACAAGGGTTTCTCACGCAGACAGGCATGAAACTTCGCATGGGGAAGAAACTTCACACGGGCCAAGAAACTTCTTCGCGCAAAAGGCTGCTTCTGCGCATGGAAATAAATTAGAAATTTGAATGAAAAATGAGTCTATGTTGCATCCAATAGCATTTACATCAGCGTTTTTCTTAGTCTGTAGGATGTCTGTTAATGCTTTAATTCTCATTTTTGCATTGATTATCATGAATCATGAGTCGAGTACTGATCGTGTGTTGTTGTTTGCATATCTTGTAGGTCGATTTCCCAGACATAGCATTTAGGTCACATCATCCAGCCATCAGTGGGATGGTGAGACAATTGGATGATGCAAATATTGCACATATTGATAGGTTTGGCCTGTCACATCTTTGTGGGGTACCCGAGATTTAGGTAAACCACAGACTATTGGGAGCATTGGTGGAGCGTTTCCATTCAGAAATGAACACCTTCCACATTCCTCAGGGTGAGATGACAGTGACACCAAAGGATATATATAGGATTCTTTGGATACCCTTCCACGATCCTAGAATGGAGTATGAGGTACAGTCGCAACCAGGTACACTAGTTCTGTGAGAGATTTTGCAGGATGACCTCGTCACGGGTAGAGCCATCCCATGGGAGGAGTTGATCAGGGATTACGAGCTTGGGCACCGATTGTCCATTTGTGTTGGTAGCATTCCTTGGATGCTATCTAATGCCAGATCATGGTCAACATGGTTTTGAGCATGGTTGGGGTTGGATGCTTCAGAGGATGCTAGCAGAGCCAATCGGATATGGTTGGGGTCAATGTATGCTGGCCCATATGTACTACGTGATGCACAAGATCATCTATAGAGAGGCGAAGAGCATGGCTATAGGGGTATTTGTATTACAAGTGTGGGCATGAGAGCACCTGCCGGTTACCTAAACCATATGCAATGATCTGAGGTAGCCATTGGAGCCCTACATATGCAACTACAGAGGATTGATTACTCAGCCTGCACTGGGTAAGATAGAGCACTAGCGAGCAACCCTTGATGATTTGGTAGTTGTGACATGGTGACCATGGAGGTTGAAAGAGGATTGGGATGATGCTAGTGATCAGCTAGGTTACATGCTTGTGTCATGACCACTCTTTGGTCGGGCTATATCCATTATTGAGCAGTTTCCTTTAACATGTGTTTGGCGGTAGTTTGGCCGGGCATAGGAGATGTCACAGGAGTACTATTCCTATGCTCATTTTTCTAATGAGCTTAGGAAGGGATGGTTGACCAAGTTAGATACTCATCAATGCTTGATTGGCGTACAAGCCCTAATGCAGAATTGATGGGATTATCTGAGCATGATTGCAGATGGCGGCATGACACTGAAGTATAGGGAGTATTTTGTCACACATCCCTTCCCACGATTTATAGATCCAGTTGGTATGGGAGCGCCAGTGTAGGTAGTGCACCCATAGGTGCCACAATAGTAGGTATCGGTGCCTCCACCACAATAGGTACCATAGACAACACCATAGCAGGTGCCATGACCAATGGACTATACAAGTAGAAATCCCCACATGATACATGCGGATTGATTCGGGTGCGAGTAGCAGCAGATGACCGAGCAGGAGGAGGATGGCGGCACAGTTAGATGATGTGCCAGAGCAGACAGATCAACAGGAGGTACCGGTGGAGGACCTGATGCAGGAGGATCAACCTGCACAGGAGCCAGTACAGGGTCCAGTACCTGGAGATGCATCATCATAGGCACAAGAGGCCCTACAGAGAGCCAGAAAGAGGGTGCGATAGTTGGTGAGGTAGGTTAAAGACTTGCAAGTACAGGTTTCCATGTAGGATGCCCGGCTACTAGATAGAGATCAAGAGCTGTAGGATGTCTGAGGGAAGCTAGAGAGGGCTCGGGAGGAGACTCGACATCAGACTGCCCAAGAAGCTTATTACTACGCATCCTATATAGGGGTGGTTCCTGATGAGGCATCGTAGGTTGCTAGATTTTCCTTGTATACCAGAGGATCAGAGGATGCATATGCACCTCCTCCACCAGATATGCCTCCTCCTCCACCTCCTCCAGGTGACGAGGGAGAGGGCCAGAGTTAGATATGATAGATTTGATAGATGAGATCATATGATGTATCTGATGTGTTGGCATCCTTGTATTGTACCACCATTTTTGAGATAGACAGTGCTCGAGTAGCACCATTATGTATTGTATCAATGCATTAAGATATATATATATGAGCTCATCTTTTGGTATCATCACATGTGTCACGCTTTTTTGTTTATGAGATGTTTCCTATATGCTTAGATGTTTAGATGATTTAGAATGTATGCAAATGAATGAACATGTTTTGAATATATGTAGATGTATAAAATGCACATGTTGATGTAGATACAAAGTTGTATGTATGTAGATGATTTATGTAAATGCACTTGTGAATGGAAATATGTAAATGCAATGTGTAAATGATAATGCAAATGTAATGTATATGGTACTAACATCTCATGTAGGGTGTCCAGATGTGTGACAGATGCTAACCAAGAGAGCATGTGAAGAATCAAGAGCGAGGATCAAACACTTGTGCAGTCATGATGAAACCAAGACGCTGAAGAAGAACTCTCCAATGTACAAATTTAGGAGAATGCAATGAAGTGAACATCGAATTGCTGCCACAATGCAAGTCTAGAATGAAAATGCAACCCTATGCTAGATGCAATCCCTAGGACATGGTTGTGAGACCCATCACATAATCATCATCAATGAGCATTTTTGGAACATCGGAGTCGATACAATCCTTACTGGTGCCACTGTGACCATAAGGATATGAATATGACTTTCATCAGATAAAATGTAGGAAATGAATGTAAGCACTAGGGCACAAAATCCAAGATGACCTAAACATTGTTTCTAGTTGATGTTGCAAGAGTACACCAGTATCAAGGCATTCAAAGCCAAGATAACCATGTGCGCGATCGTGCATAAACAAACAGAGCAATAAGATTCAAGGAGATAGTACCAACCTTACCATGGCATGCAAATAAACAAGATTGAGGGATGTGAGGCTTTTCCACCTTAGTCCGGGAGCTCTTATCACATACACCCTATTTATTTGACATTGCCGGATCATCGAGACTACACCAACAAGCAGTAGACAAAGAAAATATCAATCAAATCCACGAGAATAGACAACATACAAAGAAATATTAAACCATAACTCAGCCAGTTTCAAAGTTTTCAAATATGTATGTGTATAGGGGTGTTGAAAAACACCCTTGTTCTTGTGAGTGCATTGTGTTTGATTGTCATCGATAGATGTTTACATTGCGATATCCAATGTGTGTTGAAAAACATAGATGTGTCCAAAGATAGTGTTGAGAAACACTATTTTAATTGGGGTGTTGAGAAACACCAGTTTGTGTCAGTAGAGAGTTTTCCTTTAGAAATGACAAGATTACTAACTCAGGTGTAAACCAAAGATGCGATTGAAGTGGGGACCCATGCCCCTAGTAGTGGTGACTGAATTGACGTATGTTGCAAGGACAAACTAGATTTGGTTTCCCTAGGTGTATGGCACTGAATCAATGTCAAGTTAGGAGGGTTTGCAAAGGAACCAAAGTGTCACAAAAGTGACTGAAAGCTATGTACAAACTAAAGCAAAGAATCATCAAGACTGAGTATCAATAGATAGAGTGTTTGAGTATAACTCCAACTGTAACAGCTATGAGAAATCTCAATAGTACAAAGATAGTAGACAGACACAGTGAGAACCACTGGTGACTGACGCGAGAGAGATTCTCAAGTGAAGAGAATGTAGTACTAGCAAGACATTTGTAGCTAGACACAGTGAGAACCACTGGTGACTGATGTTAGGGAGATTCTCAAGGAGAGAGAACTCAGTATAGGAAAAATAATAGTAGGTAGACGCAGTGAGAAGCACTGGTGACTGGTGTGAAGTAGATCCTAAAAGGTGATAGGATAGTGGCCCCTAGACCAGGAGGGTTGCCCCGAGAGTATGACCAGTTTCAATCCATGTAAGTTGGTGTCTTGATGGGTAACTGAAAGCATGCAGAAAGCAAATGCATAAAGTGGTGCTGTGATAGATATAGCAATGTAGAACAAGAGGTGCCTATTTACCAAGTTTTCACCTTCTTGGCAGAAATTCTTTTTTTTTGCTACCATGACGCCTGTTTGCCAATTTTTCATCAATGGCACTTTTTCTCTTTTTCTCTTTTTTTGTATTTTTTAATTTTTAATTTTTTTTTGTGTTTTTGGAATATATAATTTTTTTTTGGAGATACATCAAAGCGCCTATTGCTAGGTTTTTACTAAGATGATCATTTTTTCAGGACATTTTCTTATTTTTAGAAAATTTTCAAGAATTTACTATATACATGAGCATACTGAAGATGTCTCAGCTATAGAACCATTTCAGATGAAGAGTGTTGATGGGCTCCTTGAGTTTCTCCCCTTCAATAGTAGAAATTTGATAGGTGCCAAACCCAAATACTACAGTGACAACATACAAACCAAGCCAATTTGGTTCAAATTTTCCTTTCTGGATCTGATGTTGTTGATTCTTAGGGTTCTCCCTCATAATGAGGTCACCTAGTTGGAAGTCCCTTGTTCAAACCTTCTTGTTAGCTCTTGGAAATCCTTTTCAAATATACTCTAAGGTGATCAAACACCACTTGCTGACATTTATCAAGTAGTTCAAGCTCTTGCAGCCGAGATATTCTGTTATCATCATCAGTAATGAGGCCTTTTAGAGAGACTCGTAGAGAAGGAATCTCAACCTCAATTGGTAGCACAACATCTACTCCATAAACCAAAGCATAGGGTGTAGCCCCTATTGGTGTTCTTATGCTTGTCCTATATGCCCAGAGAGCTGGATTGATATGGAGATGCCAATCTCATCCAAATTTGTGAATTGTGCGATGCAGGACTTTAAGGATTGTCTTGTTTGATGCTTCCGCCTGTCCATTACCCTAAGGATAATAGATGGAAGACTAATGCTGAGTGATTTTAAACTTAGAGCATAGCTCCATAAAATCCTTGTTTTTGAACTTCCCCCCATTATCAGTGATTATTGTTGAGGGTACACCATACCTGTAGATGATATAGTTGAGAATGAACATAGCTATAGATTTTCCATTGGCTACAGTGAGATGGACTACCTCCACCCATTTGGTAAAATAGTTTGTAGCTGTGATGATGAACTTATGTTCATTTGAGGATGAGGGATAAATCTAACCCACCAAATCAAAGGCCCATTGTTGAAATGGCCAGAAAGTAATGATGGGAATAAGCTCCTTGGTTGGAGCATGAATCAGATTACCATATAGTTAACACTGTTTGCAGGACTTAGAAAACTATGTAGCTTCTTTTTCCATATCTGGCCAATAGTAACCAGCTCTAATAAGTTTACAGTCCAGTGTCAGGCCGTTAGAGTGAGACCCACAGATGCCTTCATGCACCTCTACTAACGCACATTTGGACTCATCAGATTCTAAACACCTAAGAAGGGTACCATCTAGACCGCGCATATACAAGTCATTAGTAATGATGACAAACCATGAAGCACTACGGATTAAGTGATGTTTCTCATTCTGGGTGTAAGTATCTAGAACAATCTGGTCACAAAGGTAGGAATAAATATGATGGTAGTAGGATGAGTCATGTCCAATGACAGAATAGATCACCCGAGACTCAGGGGAATCATAGGCTGGGTAGCGTAACGTCTCCACTAGGAATTCATGTCAGAAATAATTTTCTGGCATCTGTAGCATGGAAGCAAGAGTAGCCATGGCATCAGTCACTTTATTGTCTTCTCTTGGAACCTGTTGAAATGTGATGTGAACAAAATATTTTCTGAGGTCATCAACCAAACATTTATAAGGTACTAGCTTGTCATATTTTATCTGATAGATATCATTTACTTGATTGATGACTAATTGTGAATCTAGAAGGATATTGAGCTTTTCCACTCACCACTCAAGGGTGATCTTCATACCATTGATCAAGGCTTCGTACTTGGTGATGTTGTTTGTATAAGGAAACAACATCTTGTATACTTTTGGTAAAGAGTACCTTTGAGGTGTGATGAATAGGATCCCAACACCTGACCCCTATTGGGTAAATGAACCATCAAAGAACATAGTCCACGATCGATGTGTGAGAAGTAATATAGACTCCTCTAGAAATTTGATGTTCAATGGTTGATGATCCACTGGAGGTGCTTCCGCCAACTGATCTGAAATCGCTTTCCCCTTGATGGCTTTTCTTTCTACATACTCAATATCAAATTCACTAAGAAGCATGACCCATTTAGCTAGTCTATCTGTGAGGGTAGCTTTACTGAGAAAATATTTCAGAGGATCAATCTTAGTGATAAGGCGTGTAGTATGAGCCAGCATGTAGTGTCACAGTTTTTTTGAAGCAAATACCACTGTGAGGCAAGCCTTCTCTATAACAGAATAGTTTGTTTCATAAGAAACTAGAGTTCTACTAATGTAGTAGATAGCCCTTTCTTTGTTATTCTGATCTTCTTGATCTAATAGGACACCCAATGATGTATCTGTAGCAGATATGTAAAGTATAAATGGCTTCCCATGAATAGGGGGCATCAATATTGGCGGGTTCACAAGATATTGTTTAGTTTGTGTGAACCCCTCATCACATTCTTTGTTCCATTGATAGGTCACACCCTTGTGTAAAGTCTTGGTGAATGGTTGTGACTTGTCTGCCAGCTGTGAGATGAAGCACTAGATAGATTGTAACTGGCCTTGAAGTCCTCTCATTTGTCTAATATTCTTTAGTGGTGGCATTTCCATGATAGCTTGAACTTTCTCAGGATCCAACTTGATGCCTTTTTCAGAGATGATATAACCAAGCGGTTTTCCAGATGTTACACTGAATGCGCATTTCTTAGGATTGAGCCTCGGATTGAACTGTTCCATGTGATCTAGTATAGGACCTAGATCCGCAAGGTGTTTCTCTTGTTGCATGCTCTTAGCTAGAGTGTCATCAACATAATCTTCCATTTTTTTATGCATCATGTCATGAAATATTGTGGTGACAACTCTCTAATATGTAGCACCAGCATTTTTGAGTCCAAAAGGCATGACATTCCAATAGAAAGTGCCCCATTCACATGTGAAAGTAGTTTTCTCTTGGTCCTCTGGTGCAATTTTTATCTGGTTGTAGCCAAAGAAACCATCCATTAGTGAGTACATTTCATATCCTACTATCATATCTATGATCATATCAATATTGGGAAATGGAAATTAGTCCTTAGGACATGCCTTATTCAAGTCTCTGAAGTCTGTGCAGACTCGGATAGATTTTTTCATGTTTTGATACTAGAACAATGTTAGAGATCCATTCCGCATAGTCAATTTCTCTAATAAATACCGCCTTAAGAAGTTTCTCCAATTCATCTTTGACAAGTAGAGCCAAATGTGGATGCATTTTCCAAAGCTTTTGTTTGACAGGCTTGACACCTGGTGCAATGGAAAAATGGTGCATGATTAGATTAGGATCTAATCCTAGAATATTTGAATATTTCCATGCAAATTTTATCTTTTTTCTCTGGAAGAATGTAATGAATTCCTCTCTTTCTGCCTTAGATAATGATTGTTCCAAATGAATGATTTGAGGTTCAACTTCTGTACCCAAGTTGACTGGTTGAGTGGGCTCAATTAGCATAGATGGTCGTTCTTGGAAATGACTCAGAAGCGTATCAAGTATCTCATCCTCAGGCACCTTAGAGAGGTTTTCACCCTTGGATATGTCCTTTATTTTGACTTTTTTAGGCTCTGACAATGCCACAATGTGGTTTTCACCATCAGAGCGCCTATTTTTTCTTCTTTTGATTTTGACTGAGATACTTGATATCGGCCTCAGTCATGTTGACACTTTCTTTGCTAGTGGAGGATGTTATAGGTTCAACAATGTTGAGATAGCAGGCAAGAGTATAGTAATTTTGGAATGTAAGGACTTCATTAGATGGGGAGGAGGAGTTCCAATCTATAAGCTCAGGATGGAAGAGTGAAAGAGAAGTGACGGGTTCAAGTGCATTCATGGTATAATCATAGAAAGCATGGACTAGCAAGTCGAGACCTAGAGAAATCTCATCCAAAGGTATAGTCAAATTCCTTTGACTCCTAGCGACCATAGTAGATGACACATTAACATCGATGGAATAAGATTCGTTTGGCCTTTCACTAGACCCTTCACCTACTTTGAGAAGGTTTTCATATATGTGCACTGTATCTATATCCCTATCATAGGTGGCATATGAAAAATCATCAAGCTCGTACTCATGAGAGTTTGTTTCATCATTGGGCATCATGTCAAGAACATGAGTGAATTCAACCCTTTGCCCCCAATTTTGATGAGTTCTACCTAGAACCTCTGCTATGGTCACATGAGCACATTTTGACCTAGGTTCCTCATTAGTGTTTGCAGCATCATCTTCTTCTTTTTTAGTGAGAAGTGGCCGGGATTCCTATTCAAACTACTCTTGGCATTGTGGTGGTATGTACAAATCACCCTGATGACCTGGATTGATTGTTTGCATTTCTTTCCACTGCTCATAGGTTAATGGGGCAAGTTAAGTGGTCTCATCAGAGTCACTTTTAGTCTCAACCATACTGACATGTGGTATAAATTCATCTAGCTCAGCAAAGAATGTTGTCAGATCTGGAGGAATGGGACAAGGGAAGTAATGTTCCTCAGAACTGTCTTTAAACTCTTTAGATATAGGTGTACCTTTCGGCGTTGGTTGTTTCTCTATTTGAGGTACAAATTTTTTTATCCCCAGTTGAAATTTGAGCTTCTTCAAGCCTATACCTATAGATTCACATGTTTGTCAACCAATAGCTTCAAGTGGTGCAATCAGTCCTTTATGATTCACACATATGGGACCACTCCCTTTGTAGCCAAAATGTTGCATAATAGTTAGACCCTTGCCATACTATTCAAGTTTTATGTCACAAGGTGTAGTGGTTTGTTCAGAAGTTTCCTCCCCTTTATAGATCCAAGCTTTGATAGCCCTATTTTCAGCTTCTTCTTCTAATGGTATCGTGGCCTATACAAAGGTACCACCATATTTTGTTTGAGGAGGAACTGTAGAAGGTTTAGTGTTCTCAGAAGGTCTCCCAAAGGAACGTGGAGACAAAGGTAGAGATGTAACAGATAGCACAAGTTCAATCTGATATCCTCCCATGTTAGTTTCCTTGAGTGTCAGACCCTTTTCCATTTCCTTTAGTTTAGTCTTGAAGAAGTTAGTAGACTCTCTGTTGGTAGGCACAAAGATGTCAGCAGATTTTGTGAGGGTGTTGCAATCATAGCGTGTATTAGCAGGTATAGTCACTTCAGATCTTGGAAAGGGAACTTAATGCACTGATGGTATGTTGAAGGGATAGCTTGCATTTCATGGATCCATGTCCTTCCCAACA
The DNA here is from genome assembly GCA_018584345.1 of Thuja plicata. NCBI lineage: Eukaryota > Viridiplantae > Streptophyta > Pinopsida > Cupressales > Cupressaceae > Thuja > Thuja plicata. Next base: position 1,528,604 of record MU225107.1, on the reverse strand, counting down.
AAATATGGTATGCTAAAGGAATGTCAAGAACTTGACAGATAACATCTCTTTCAATAAGGTCAACTCTGATTGGTAACACAACTAGCCCCTTAGATTTATGTTCTTCTTTATCATAGGTCTTAATAGTAATATTTTTGCGGGCATCTATGCAGTCTTCACTGTAGCCTAACTTAGTAAGGAAACTAGCAGAGCAAATGTTGAGACCATCACCGTTATCTATGAGAACACAATGAACACGCTTTGGACCAATCATGACTTCAATGTGCAAGGGGTTGTTGTGTGGGTGAATCAAAGAATGGTCATCTTCCTTAGAGAAAGACAAGTAATGGGAGGAGGTCAAGTGACCTACCATGTATTGAAACTGGTCGAGATTGAGATCTTTTGGGACATTTGCCTCGATGAGGGCTTTGTCAAGGATCTCCCTGTGAGCAGGGGAGATTTTTAGCAGCTCAAAGATGGTGACCTGAGCGTTGGTACATTGTAGTTGATCTAGTATGTTGTAATTGGTAGCACTAGATGAGGAACTCAATTTCAAATTCTTACTGGCAGATCCAACTGTATCTTTGTCTGCAGGTTGTGTGGGTGCAGATGTGGAAGGCTCAGGGCCTTTGAGAATGATCTTAGCATGAGATCGAGTAACATCATTTGCACTTACCTAAGACTATTCTTTTTCAGAGGACTGAGGTGCAGGCCCTTGTAAGATAAAATGAGTTATGGGCTTGGGAGTATCTTCCCTTCCCTTGAGAATGACAACATTACAGTATTCAGCATCAACAGGTTCAACCATATTAATGACATTGTTGTTATTGGTGTATGTATAGTTGACCTTGGCATCAGTATTCTTGCCTTTAGATGATTCACCTTTCCCATGAGGAGGGAATGAATCTTTGAAAGCTTGGTGATCTAAGTTTTTGTTGTGACCTCCCACAACAATAACCTCACTATCAATAAGGTCTTGGATCTTGCGTTGTAATTGAATGCAGGTAGCCATCTTGTGACCCTTGTTCTGATGGTAATCGCAATACACGGATTCATTCCACCAAGATGGTCGAGGTTGTGGATCAAAAGGATGTGAGTTATCCAAAGGAGTGAGTAAATGGTTGTCCAAGAGAGTCTTGTAAACTTCATCAAGAGGTTTTCCTAAAGGAGTGAACTCACGCTTGGGTCTAGGAGCCCAAGGTTTTGGTCTAGAAAAATGTGAAGTACTTAATTTGGATTCTTCCACAGCTTGTTCAGTGGCTTTGGCTGCCTGCATTTTGGTAGTGAGATTAAAATCAGCCTTTGTAGGCTTAGGAGTCACATTGTCTACAACTCCATCATTCACAACATTCTGGTTCTTGTTGGAAAATTTGGGTTTATCTTTGCTTGAGGAGGAAGACCCTTGTTTATTTTCCTTGTGGAAGGTCAATTCTCCTTTCTTGATCATAAATGTCTCAATTCTCACAGCTTGCTTAATCATGTCATCGAAGGTTAAAGGACCTTGTAGTTGTACTTGATATCCAAAGTTGGGAAGAAGATTGCCCAGAAAGATGTCCAACTTTTTGGATTAAGGTATTTTGCGAGAATATCTTGTATAAATTTGTCTCCATCTTTGGATAAATGTCAAGAAGGATTCCCCTTGATTTTGTTTCAAGTTACAAAGATCTCGGATGTGAACCAGATGTTGGATGTTGTGAGAATAGTGTTGTAGAAACAAATTGGAAATTTTGTCAAAAGTTCTGATGCCAGTTGGTAGTCTAGAGAACCACTCCATAGCTAACCCTCCCAAACTACATGGGAAGAGATGCATGAGGTAGGTTTGATCATGTATGAACTCAATGGAGAGAGCACCAAATTATCTCAGATGATCCTGGGGATCAGAGGTACCCAAGTATTTATCGTACTTGGGAAGTTCAACTCCTTTAGGAAAAGGAGGCATGCATAGAGTCTTATAAAATGTGAATGGACATATGCTTTCCAGCATGAACTGTGTAGTAGGTTTGTCTTTCTCCTTCAAGAGTTGAATAATTTGTTCTTGCATACTTTGAACTTGTTTTTTTCAACTTGGAGTTTTCAGTTTCTTCCTCTTGCATGATAGGGGTCTCTACATTGTAGATGGAGGGTAACCTAGCCCCTTTATTGGCTAGATCAAGAAAGTATTTCTCTTTTTCCTCATCTAGGAGAATGTCCATCATCCTACAGAAATCTTTATTGGCATGAGCTTTCGTGATATCTACTTGGGTTATTTTCATTTCCTCATCATTAGGGGGGTCTTGAAAATGGAATTTACACCAGGTTTTAGAGAGACCATCTCTGATATGTTCACCTGATTGGTCATGATCTGCTATCATTCTAGAATGCAAGTGTTCAATGTGTAAAGACTCAATACAAGAAGGTTGAGTGTCTTCAAAATTTGGATCCTCTTGGAACAAAGGGTTTTGAACCTGACTAAAATCCACTGGAAATGATCGTTTGACATAAGGTTTAAGTACCGAAGAGGGAGATCAAGATGATTCCTCACCAGATGTAGCCAGAAATGGTGTGGAAAGCACAAATTCTTCTTGATTGATAGGTCTACCCCTACCTTTTCTAGCAATAGGTGAAGGGAATATTTTTCCACTTCGAGTTGTAACAGTCATAGACAAAGATTGTATAAGGGATGTGAACTAGGACCACACTTGAAACTGTCTCAAAGTAAATACACAGAAAGTGCCAAAAGGTGAAGTATACTTGGGGCAAATCATCATAAATGAGGCTAGAACAGCTGAGAGATGACTATTGTGACACAAGATATGACAACATAGTAGAAATAAACCAAAATATATGAGATGAGACCAATTTAAGCAAGAATCACGTAATTCTCAACCCAAGAAACCAAGTTGCAGACTGTGTGCAGATATAATGTAGATAAACAGACCTAGGATAGAGATCAGATTTTGCAGAAAGATGCTAGACAGACGGGAAATTGCTCATTGTTTTGACAAAATGTTACACACTCGCATGAAGAAGTACTTTCCCGTATGAAGATTCTTACAGGCGCGTGTGAAACTATGCAGTCCAACGCGAAATATGATGATAGAATAGTGAATAAAAGTGAAAAACTGGTGAATAAAATGTCAGAAAGTTTGCAAAATGTTGCGCAATAATTGTCAGCGTGTCACTCAAAGTTTCCCAGAAAATGACGCGAAGATGGCAAAATTTTGCGCAAGACTTGGCAGTGAAAAAGTGAAATTCTACAGAATCAGACAGTTAAGACCAGATTGCATTTTTTGAGACAAGATCATGTTGTTTTCTGACAGAGAGTTTGAGTTACAGATTGTTTTGGACATGTTCAAGTTTGATAGTTTGTGTGATTTGACATTTGTTTCAATTGTTTAAATGATACACCCATGCAAAACACATTAAGCAGAATGTTTGTAGTACCAGAACAGACACATCACAATCCTAGGATAGCTAGGGCAGTATCTATTGAATCCCCACTTGAACCAAAGTTCATCTATGCTTACTCGTAGTGGACAACTTAGAAGCTTGGAGGCACGGGCTCCTCCTTACATGTGCACTCACTTCTCAAGCACACCAAGCTTTGAACCCCAAAGGAATTGCTTCCCAAAGGGTTGTTGTCTCTACTAAGAGCCGTAAAAGTGTGGGGTGTATTAGTCAGTCTCTGACCTTTCGTGCCAATAGATAGAGGGTTTTGGGATACTAAAACAATAGTTTGTAGTAAGGACATCCATTCAGGTGGTTGTGATCAAGTCATTTTCTCAATAAAGGGGGCTCTCCCAATCCTTTCAAAGCAAGGCTTTCACCTTAACAATGTTGGGACTTTAATGCACCACTAGGGTACTGGAAGATATTTTGGTTGTCACAACGAATTCACACCTGTCCATTGTGAGATTAATCACAATGGAATTTTTTATATACCGGTTTGGAAGGGCTTGGCTTTAGCCTGTTACCGGTTGGGCAATCAACTCTCACTGGCTCTGCTAAAGCACTTGGGAGGTAGCCACTCTAGAAGAATCATATGAATTTTTCTTACACCCAGGATCCATAAAGGCGAGGGGAGAGGATACGTTCATATAGTTCTTAGAATTACAAACTAAAAAACACTTCAATCACGCAAGACAATGATTCATTTTAAGCACCAACCAAAGTGCGTTCTAACCACTAAAAATAGAAATGAGAGTTTTGTGAAAACACGTAGGTCTTTGACAAGCGTCCTATAGTAAATACATTAGTAGTTTGTAGTTTCTTTCTTTATTTCAGCATCCTGCAAACCACTGTTAAGCTGTTTCAGAGATAAAAACCATAAAAACACAGTCAACAGCAAACAGAAACCATTAGTGGTCAAAAAATAGCAGAAACAGAGATATCAAAAACTGCAATTTAAAGATCACTGGAGTTAAATGTCATGCGAATAAGTATCATAGCCCGTGCGAAGAATCCCAGATGCACGTGCAAAGAAATGCATTTACTTGAAAAACTTTGCACGGTTATATGAGAAATTTCACGCAAATTTTCATTATAGAGCTGTACAGATGAAAACCAGAATTGATCAAAAAAGTGTAGAATGAGGCCAGAAATTAATTTTTGAGCCCCACAGTGGGCGCCAGAAATGTATATGCTAAATTTGGTCTTGTTATTCAACCATACACTTCAACATAGTCCTTGTTCATCAGCCACATACAGAAGTGAATATGAGTTATTCATCTTGCATGCCTATATGATTCAACCTATTGCCTTCTATCGTAGACTTAGGTTTTGAATAGCTCTCAAAACGAGAATCTTACAACCTAGACCAGTCTAAGAATGAAGGATTTTTCTCCATGAATGCAATGCAAGATTAATCTAAGAACATAAAAGATGCAAGATTAATCTAAAAATTGAAATGAGATTAAACTAGGACATGATTGCAATGCAATTAATGTAAGAAATTGGCATTAATCTATTGCAAAATGAGATTTTTAACTAGAAATGAGATTATGAACTAAATGTAGCAGCAATTCGTTACTCTAACAATGCATAAAAAATGACTGGGGGTTTGAATGAGAAAAGGGAGTTCTTTTATAGACTGAGAGTCTTCTCAAAATAGAAAGTTTCCTTTTTGAAATAAAACAGATAGAAAAGCCAGTTCAAAATAGAAAGCTTTCTTTAAAGAAAACTGTAAACTGTTTTCCTTTTTTATTTTAATTGTTTTATTTATGATTTTAACTATTTTCTTTCTCTTTAAAGCAGTCATTTCAAAACTTCTATTTTTGAACAGGAGACAAGATTTTTGAGAGAATATTTAATTAAATAAATAGAATATGACCTCATAAATGTATTTTCTCAATTATCTGAATAATTAAATTCAATTATTGAAATGAGGATATTTATTTAATAATTAAATATTATTTAATTCCTTTTTATGTGTTTTAGCTAAAAGGGGTGAATTTAATTTAATTAAAGTGCTAGGACTTTATAATTAAATTAATTTGATCATAAGGTTTGTTTAGCCAATTGATATTTTAGGAATTAAATAAATGTATGATTACTGCAAATTTAGGGTTTTCTGCATTTGACACTCAGGTCGAGTAGAGTCAGTAAAAACTCATAATTGCCTAGTACAATAGGACTTTGATGATTCAGAAGAATGACAAATGCAAAAAAATTGGTTAGGGTTGCAAGATGCCAATTTTGGGGTGTTACAGGTAGTTTGGATATTGTCAACAACACCAAATCAAAGCCAGAAAGTAAAAGCCAACAAAAATTTCAACATATTTTTATTACAATTCTAAAACCCTTATATTTTTGTAAAATTTCTAAACCTATTTGGTGTTTCTTAGGATGGAAGGATAAATGACGCTGATAGTTAGCATGACTATGGGCATCAGGGAGGCCATCATGCAACTTTGGTATGTTCCTGGCAGTGGTTTGGAGGCATTCAAGATAATTCACACTCATCCTTGCTAGTATTTTGATCTTTCATCTATTAATATTCTACATCTATTTATTAGCCTTCTAATTTGTTTTCACCATTTTGATTTCATTAATTCTTTTTCCACAGTCAAAGGTATGAAATTAGTGCCTTCAAGTATTTCAAACCCTTGCTTAAATGGATAAACATGGGTACTGTCACCGTGGTCTTAATCCTGGTAAGTGTATGAATTAAAGCTTGTATCTTGCTCATTTCAGGTTTTAGCTTTGCACTTTCTACATTATTTGTTCAGTGGCAATTATTTTCTTCATGACAAGCACAAAATATGGCTAGTTACAAAATATGTTATCAAGATTGTTGATTTTGGTGTTTTCATGAGAGGTTTGAGCCACTATTTATGAACTATGTAACAACACAGTTTTATAATGGGCATGGCTGCATTTGTTTGGTCATCTTATATGAAACTTTATATTTTTTTATTGGGACTATTTGATAGCCTCTTTATAGGTAATAATTGATTGTAGTTGTTGGTTGTCTCCATATCAGGTATCTATCTCCTAAAGTGTTTCTACAGTCCTCTTCTGTTGGTTTTGTTGTGGGTGAGTTTAATGTCCAAATACAATTCTATGAACATTCAATGTTCTACATACAACCTAACATTTGTTTCTTGTTTATTGACAAACATGTGGGCCATGGGAGCTCTCGTGGTTGAGTTATTTATTCTTTTCCCTCTTTTTTATGGGTCTAGGTAGAATCATTTGAAATGTTAATTTTCTTACGGTATAAATCCAAATTTCATGATTTGGTATAAACATTTTTTTTTGTGTTATTTAGTAATTATGTTAACATGTTTTGCATGGAATTGAAGATTCATATTCCTAAAAATGTAGTTGTCCATATGGAAGAGTCTTCTTTTGGGAAAGATATGATTTACTTGATCTTGTAGAAAGAAAACCCTTTTGGGTGACTACTGCTCAAATGGAATCTTGTTTACAGTAAGTAAAATTATATTTCAATGTTGTAATTCCATCTGGTTTAATGTTTTTTACTTTTAGTTTACTTTTGTTGTGCGGTTTGTGTTTGGAGAGTTCTGAAACTTGGGGAGCACACTCTCATATTCTCTACTCTGATACAATTGGGAAGCTAATTGGGTTAAATAAAATGGTGAAAGATGCATATGATAGTCTCAAGCAACAACTTCCTTACTTGCTACAGGACATCCAATATAATCTCATTCCCTAAAATCTTGAGTATGTGAAAAACCCATTCCCTTGAATCTGGAGTATGTGAAAAAACCCATTTCCTCCTATATTGAATTAGATTTGGAATAGTGCTCACAAGAATCATAATTTTTCTTTTATAAAATCAAATTCAAATGGTGAATTTATAATATGGGGACCTACATAAATGTGTTGTTAGTATATTTGAATTTTTGACTTGTTTAAGTGGTTTATTTAAAATTACATTAAATCATAATCATCAGAAAATGGGGTACTTCAAGACTGGTATCGTATCTTTAAGAAATAGGAGATGGGTAGTTGAAGAATTTTTCTTAAATATAATTTAACAATTTTTTGACAGTCATAGAATTTTGAAAATAAGAATAGTAAATCAGTCATACAACTCTTTATGTCACTTTGCCTTCCTTTTTAGTCTCTTGACTCATTTTTCTAGGAGACTATCAATTTTTGGTTGTGAGAGATGTGGCCAAAAGAACCCTATACTTTTGAAAGCTTAAGCCAAGTAAAATCTTAGAGTGTATAGTTTAAGTCAAATAGTAACATGTTGAGGCTCTTGAAATTTGAGCATTAAGGCTCTTGGATATTAGAGCATTGAGGCTCTTGAATATAATTACTAATGAAGACTATCTTTCAGAGAACCTATGGATGGAATCTCAAATGAACAAAATCCACTAACATTATGTAAGTGATACTTAAAATCCCTACCAATTCAAATTCTCTCTTCTCCCATGAACTCACATCGGCAATTTCATCCACTAGCCACTTGTCCCTCTCCTAATTTCCTTGTAGAATTTGTGGGCTCCTCTTCTTCTATTCACTTACCGATCAATTCTTCTTGACTGGTTTGAGAGTCATCATTCTTGGCACTAGCGCTATGGACTCCTGCAAGTGTGTTTTTATCACTCTTCCCTAGCCAGACTATAACCAAGCTCGCCTAGGACAAGAGAATTTTATATACTCGCATCTCTACAAGAAAACTAACAAAAGAGTAAAAAATATACAAAGGCTCCATTTGTTCTATATACAATGCCAACTAGCAAAGTTCAAATGGAAGCCATTATATACAACTTGGTTGCTCCTAAGAATCAGACCAAGTAACAAAATATAATCTACATGAACAAAAATAGAATTACAAATAGAAAGTGAGCACACAAAGTAATCAATAAGAAGGATTTCTTTAATTAACCAAGGAAAATCCTATAGTTTCACATTGCTCTGTAGATTCTAAAACGACAAGAATGCTCAAATTCAATAAAAAAGTAAGAAAAACCATAACACAAAACCCACTACATCCAAATACAACCAAAAACTTCTTCCAACCCCACACAATTGGTAATCCAAGTTTTTTAAGCTCTCCTCAGGTCGGTTACACAACAGATTGGAAAACTAACTGATACTTTCATCCTGTGTACATTGGACAAAAATATCCCATCGGTGTAGCCTATCCCAATGATACTATCAGGGGTCGGTCTAACCATGTTCTGGTCTCCCCTCTAAGCCAAGTCTCCTTGATGAGTGTTAAATCATACCCTGATGCCTTAATACTGGATGGATACCCATCGACGAAGCTCACTCTGATGACTTCATTGGGGGTCAGTCTAACACAGAACTCATTGGGGTGACAGACCATTCTATCCCGATGAATGATATGTCAACAAGACTCCACCCGATGTTCACTTCCTAAAGACATAACCTGATATTCCCATCGGTGATTGGTCATACTCAAAAGGTACTTTACCACTAGCGTTAGCTATGCCGATCAGAATATCGGTATCGCTATGCCACTGGTTCCATTTCCTTATGCCATTTGAGCCTCGGCTTGAGTCAACACGATGAAAATTCAAATAAAATTTTGATGAGGATCTCATCGATGAAATAAAATCCTCATCAAAATTCAAAAATTTTGATGCCACATTTTACAAACATTTTACTTCTTTTCGATGGAATATTCGTGGAAATTTCAACTCTCACTAGACGCTTTCAACGATGTAGATGTCAAAAATGAGTTTGCATGACTCCAACCTCAATGAATATTTCAACAAGGATCTCGTCGATGACATAGCATCCTCGTCAAAATTCAAAACTTTCGACGCCACATTTTACAAACATTTTTCTTCTTTTCGACGAAATATTGGTCAAAATTTTAACTCTCACTGAACACTTTCAATGATGTAGACATCAAAATTGAGTTTGCATGACTCCAACCTTGATGAATATTTTGATGAGGATCTTATCGGTGACATAGCATTCTTGTCAAAATTCAAAACTTTGGACGCTACATTTTACAAACATTTTACTTCTATCCGATGGAACATAGGTCAAAATTTTGACTCTCACTAGAAACTTTTGATGATGTAGACGTTGAAACTGAGTTTTCATGACACCAACCTCAATGAACATTTCTTTGAGGATCTCATCGGTTTCATAGCAGCCTCGTCAAAATTCAAATCTTTTGACACCACATTTTACAAACATTTTACTTCTTTTCGATGGAATATTGGCCAAACTTTTGATTCTCACTGGAAAATTTTGACGATGTAGACATCGAAACTGAGTTTGCATGAATCCAACTTCGACAAAGATTTCAAAGAGGATCTCGTTGGTGACATAGTATCCTTGTCAAAATTCAAAAATTTTGATGCCACATTTTACAAACATTATACTTCTTTTTCGATGCCAAGAAGGGTCAAAATTTAGACGCTCCAGTTGGTCGTCAATCAATCAACCAAATTATTGTGACAAGCCCTTTGGTTTAAAAATTGACCAATGTGCATAGAAATATCGACCAATGTGCATCAAAAAAATTAATGCAATTTTAGTAGTGTATATAGGATGAATATTTAGCAGGTATTTCAGACTTGTTTTTGGAGTCTTGTCTTGCAGATTTGGGAGACATAATTGAGGGGTTCTCTCTCCTATTTGATGATAGTTTGAGCACTATTTTGATTCATCTTTGGTGATTGATATTGATGATTTTTCATATTCACTTAATTTTTCACACTCCTTGAGTGAGTTTGATCGTGAGTTTGTGGAGGTTTATTTGAGCTTGGAGACTCATGCTCAAATTTTATAGGTTCTTATATTTGTAGACTTCCAACCTCCTTCATTCTGTTGGATTTGGAGTAGTTTGTTCATCATTCAATGGATTTTTTCCTTCTTAAGGGAGATTTATTTCTTGTAGGCATCAGGTCATCTTTTATTTTTAAGCATGTTTCATCAACATTAGAGCTTCTTCATTATGAGGGTACATATTCTCTCCCCTTTTCCTTCCTATGGGGGATCATTGAATATATATACATGATGTATGGATTTCTAGGGAGTATACACATCTTCTCTCTCCTTTTACTTCCATGTAAATCATCTTTTTGTTTGATTTCTCTCTTTTGAAGATGAGTTTTCTCCCTATGGTTTTCTTCTTTTCTCTATTTGTGAGAGATTTTGTTGCATTTTCATTGTACATGGGTACCTAAAATGACCTAAATGCATTTCAGGGGGGAGGGGGGTTTTTCGGATTAAATGAGTTTTTACAATTTTCTCTTCTTAAGTTTAGGTAGGCATTATTATATTTTATTATTAGTGCATTTTGTTTTTAATTATTTCATTGTCAATTGTTTATCAAATCTCCCCTCCTCTCCTTTATAACAAATTATATGTATGTTACTATTGACATCTCAATAAAATTTCATATGACTAGTAAAATATTTTGTTCTCTTGCAAAGGTTACATTGTAGATTGTGCTCTAGGGAGGTTGATTTCTCCAACATGCATCATGTTGTTAGTCGTTCTAGATAATATTATTATCTTGTGTTGCATTATATTAGAAAGACATGCATTTTGAATGCGTGATAAGTTTAAATAATTTTGAGTTATTGGCATCTCAACAAGATGAAATATTAGGTGCCCATCTCAAGAAAGGCTCATATTGTAAGGATATTGGTATCATATTTGTGTGAATCTATTACCTTATTGGGAGTTGTCCTACGATTTGACAACTTTAATATGTGAAGGGGGTTGGGTAGGGTAGTGAAAATCAAGGAAGTTTATGGATATATGATGTTATTTTAGCTAGGAAAAAACCCTTGGAAACCATATTTTCTTTTGATAAATATATACCTACCTCCTCTTGTTGGTTAGAACCACTTCTAGTTTGATGTGCTAACATATTTTTCCTTTCTATCAATAATGGTGTTGTCTAGGTTTTCACATTTAGTCTTTAATTTTGATACTTAATATTAAATATCAATAATGATACAAGCTTCAAAATTTAATGTTTACTCTTAATTCTTATTGATGCCAAGAGACATTCTCCAATGACAACAAGGGTGGAGTGTAATGCAAAAGTAATGTTAAAAAAACTCTTATATTTTATTATCTTCACTTTGATAGCCATTTACATGTCAAAACATTAATATTTAACAAGGAATATAATATTTCTAAAATGAGTACTACATAGTAATTTTAAAAAATAGAATTCCCATAAAGATGAGTGTTGACTTTTTCAAAATTAAAACTAAAAATTACATACATAAATTAAAGATTCTTGGCTATTCTGACCAACTAAAAAACAACCATAGAAGAAGAGCTTTAAAAAAATTAGTCGTCTCCTTCCTATAAATTTGTTTTCAATTGGATACATTAAAAAAACAATATAATTATAATTGCATTCAAATTCTCAATAAATAAAATAATTTCAATTAAAAATATTCTTAAGTAAATAAAATAATCTATCCACATATTACGGTCATTGAAAGGATATTTATACTATATTAATACCTTTTAAAATAAAATAGATTAAACTAGTATATTCAAATGGTGACTTTATAATATGGGGACCTACATAAATGTATTTCATAAATGTGTTGTTAGTATATTTGAAGTTTTGACTTGTTTAAGTGGTTTATTTAAAATTACATTAAATCATAATCATCAGAAAATGGGGTACTTCAAGGCTGGTATCATATCTTTAAGAAATAGGAGACGGTTAGTTGAAGACTTTTTTTTTAATATAATTTAACAACTTTTTGAAAGTCATAGAATTTGAAAATAAGAATACTAAATCAGTCATAGAACTCTTTATTTCACTTTGCCTTCCTTTTTAGTCTCTTGACTCATTTTTCTTGGAGACTGTCAATTTTTGGTTGTGGGAGATGCAGCCAAAAGAACCCTATAATTCTGAAAGCTTAAGCCAAGTAAAATCTTAGAGTGTATAGTTTAATTCAAATAGTTACATGTTGAGGCTCTTGACATTTGAGAATTGAGGCTCTTGGATATTAGAGCATTGCTCGGCTCTTGAATAGAATTACCAATGAAGACTATCTTTCAGAGAATCTGTGGATGGAATCTCACATGAAGAAAATCCACTAACATTATGTAAGTGATACTTAAAGTCCCTACCAATTCAAATGCTCTCTTCTCCCATGAACTCACATCGGTAATTTCATCCACTAGCCACTTGTCCCTCTCCTAATTTCCTTGCAGAAGTCGAGGGCTCCTCTCCTTCTGTTCACTTATTGAACAACTCTTCTTGACTAGTCTGACAATCATCTTTCTTGGCATTGGCGCTATGGAATCCTGCAAGTATGTTTTTATCACTCTTCCCTAGCTGGAATATAACCAAGCTCACCTAGGGAAAGAGAAATTCATATACCTACATCCCTACAAGAAAACTAACAAACGAGTAAAAACTATACAGAGGCTCCATTTGTTCTGTATACGATGTCGACTAGCAAAGTTCAAATGAAAGCCATTATATACAACTTGGTTGCTCCTAAGAATCAGACCAAGTAACGAAATATAATCTACATGAACAAAAATAGAATTGCTAATAGAAAGTGAGCACACAAAGTAATCAACAGGAAGGATTTCTTTAATTACACAAGGAAAATCCTATAGTTTTACATTGCTATATAGATTCTAAAATGACAAAACTATTTGAATTCAATACAAAAGTAAGCAAAAAATTAAAAAAAAAACCCACTACATCCAACTACAACCAACAACTGCCTCCAACCCCACACAATTGGAAATCCAAGGTTTTTAATCTCTCCTTGGATTGGTTACACAACGGATTGGAAAACTAACTGATACTTCCATCCTGCGTACATTAGACAAAACTATCCCATCGACATAGCCTATCTAAAGGATACTATCGGGGGTCGGTCTAACCATGTTCTAGTCTCCCCTCTATGCCAAGTCTCCCTGATAAGCGGTAAAGCATACCCTGATGCCTTAAGATTTTTTGGCCACCCGCCGACTAAGCTCACTCTACCGGCTTCATCGGGGGTTGGTCTAACATAAAACTCATTGGGCCGACTCACCATGCTACCCCGATGAATGATGTGTCAGCGAGACTCCACCCAATGTTCACTTTGTCAAGACATAACTCAACATTCCCATCGATGATCGGTCAGACTCAAAAGGTACTTTGCCACTAGTGTTAGCTATGCCCATCAGACTATCGATATCGCTATGCCGCTGGTTCCATTTCCTTATGGGCCCGTTTGGTTGGCGGAATTTGTGCATGCTGGAATTGCCAATTCTAGAATTGAATCCATTCTAGGTTTGTGCTATTCTCAAAATGAATTCTAGAATATGGCTGTCCTGTTTGGTTCACCTAGAAGATGACTGAGAAGATGCAAATTCTGTGTTTGGTTCCACACAACTAGAATTGGAATTGGAATTTTGTTTTTGTACACACATATACACACACACACATATACACACATACACATATATACACACATATGTGTGTACACACACACACATGTATATATACACACATATACGCACATGTGTATATATACATGCACACACGTGTATATATACACACACATGTGTGTGTATATACACACATGTATATATACACATGTACACACACATATATATACACATACATGTATGTATATACACATGTATACACATACATATGTGTATATATATACACACACACATACACATATATACACACATTTGTGTATATATACACATATACACACACATATATACACATGTGTATATACACATGTGTATATAGATATGAGTATGTATATACATGTGTGTATATATACATACATGTATATATACTATATATACATGTATGTATATATACACAC